>CAKAOI010049447.1:0-18541 GCA_916701655.1 Sebastiscus albofasciatus
GCCATCTTGGATTTTCAAGTGGCCAATTGTTCATATTTGCTAAGCGTCCCCTCGGGAATCATATTGCCAAATTTGTTGCTTGTATCACTATTTGCATGATTTTTCCACTATCCGGTCTACTATTAGTGGTACTGAGTAATTTAGAAATTAACATCATTCTGGATTAATTCATGATATAGAACTTGATTGGTGCTATTATTTATCATTATTATACAATTTAAAGTCAGTAGCTGATATAATAGTTGTAGAATGGTGTTTTATTTGTGCTTAGCTGGAGAGGCCGCTCTGTGGGGATAGCCCCGTGCTTGCAATGTCCAGCGCCCTGTTGTGGGAAAACGGTACGCATGCCTAAAGCCTTCGGAAATGAAAATGGGTCACACAAATTTGATGAAGTGGGGCTGATTACCGGTTGCCTCACTGCAATTTGATTAGCCGAGTAGCTACTGTTGTCGCCAGAGTGTTGTAGCAGAAGTTAGTATTTATTTGAAAGAAATAGTAACCATGGTCACCATGAACGATGTGGATGATCTTCTACATTTGAGACTTTGAAAAATTTGAGATTAAATACCTTGGTGCCCACCAGCTGTAGGATATTGTTATAAACCAAACGGCTGGTAAAATAATCCGATTAAAGGTAGAGTGGTTCTCCAGGAAAAAAAATGTCTGACTGCTAACTTTTCAAAGAAGTCTTCAGATTCAACAAGCCGGGTTTGAATCTTGCTGTGAGGCGGCAGAGCTAACCACTGCACCACCGTGTAACCCATAGATAATTATGAAAAAAATATTAAAAAAATAAATATATATGAAAACAACTTGTAAAATAATTAGGATTCAATATTCAATAATTATATAAAAATTCATCTCATTTTATAAAATGTTATTTCTTCCTGCTTATTTTCATAATAACAGATTTATTTGGACTTTATTTAGGATGTTTTCTTTTTATTTCATAATAGACTTTTTCATAATGTCACTTTTTATTTCATAATGTCAATTTTTATTGAATTACATCACTTTTCATAATGTCACTTTTTATTTAATTATGACACTTTTTATTGAATTACATCACTTTTCATAATATCACTTTTTATTTAATTATGACACTTTTTATTGAATTACATCACTTTTCATAATATCACTTTTTATTTAATTATGACACTTTTTATTTAATTACATCACTTTTCATAATGTCACTTTTAAAAAATAATTTCAATGTCCTCACTTATTTCAAATTATTGGTCCATATATAATTTTTACAATCTGTTCAAAAGATTATTATTTCATAATATATTTTTTATTAATTCAATGTTGAGCACTTTGGGGTTTCATATTGTAAGATCAGAAAACAGTTTGATTTTTCAGCAGAGATTTGGAAAGTTTACTGACAGATGATGCTGATACAGGCGTCAGATCAGGAAACTCTTCTCTGTGTCTTCCTGAAGCAACGACGCGTTTTCTCCTTTGATGTGGACGACTTGTCAATATTCTATCGGCTGATTGCAAAAGAAGAACTTGACTATTTTTATGCCAACAAAAAATAAATATTCACTATATAATATTACATCCCTGACAGTGTGGAGGAGGCTTTGAAGAGCTTTACAGACAATAATTAAACAGCTAACGGAATAAATTGTATAAAAAATCCAATCATTTAAATAATCAATACAAATGTTTAAATGTTTTCATTATCTTCTCTATTTGTATTTATTTATGTGTATTTCTATATATCTCTGTTGCTTATTACTTTATTTATTTATTTACTTGTTTATTTATCCATCAATATTTTTATTTACCTCAGTGTTTCTTAAATCCGAGCTGCGCCCCTGCAACATAGGAAAACAGGTACACACACACACGCACACAAACACACACACGCGCACACAAACACACACACGCGCACTCACAAACACGGATAGTGGGCGTATCTGTCCTCCAACTGTAGTTCGTGGAGGCGGGCGCAGCGCCGTGCGCAGCAGCATGCGCTCGGACCTGGTATGGCCGTGTCTCCGCGCTCCGCCGCCGGCCGACACACACACAGCGCTCCGCTCCATCACTGCACAGCTCCGAGCTGCGCGCGGCACAGCCTCCAGGACTAGACACGGATTACCGGCTGCAGGTCGGTAGGTCTCCACACACTCTCTAACACTCCTCCAGGGTCACGGCCAGGCTGTGCGTGTGTGTGATGATACTGTGGTGCATGCAGAGAGAGAGAGCGTGTGTGTAGGGGGGGTGACTCCGGGTCTTCATGTGAGCTACAGGTGTGTGTGCTGGAGGTGCTGGAAAAACACTAGTGTCGGTAAATGCGGTTTGTGCGCGCGGGTTTAGCGCGTGCAGCTGTGTGAAGGAAGAAGCGCACTTGTTTGTTTCTGTGCGTGCTGTCACAGCAGACTGAAGAGGGTCGTGCGTGTTGGGTGCGGGCTGGACTGTTGAACGCACGCCGCCGGTCGCCGCCACGACTTTAAGGGCAAAGGTAAGTGGACTCCCGCCGGCTGCTGCGCGCTCATAGAACGGGTCCGGGTCCGTGTCCAGCACCCGGTGCTCCTTCAATCCTCCCGGTGGTCTTTAACAAACAGTCCGGTGGTCGCACCGTGCCCGTGCTGCAGCTGCAACTGAGATGCAAAAATCCAATAAGAGCTCGGGCTACTGTAAATGACAAAGTGTCTCTGCTGGCTGTGATGCGCTGAGGAGTTGAGGAGCTGAGGAGCGCAGTCTCCAGCAGGAGACATGAGGAGCAGCGCTGCTATTGTGTTGTCTCTTCTGCTCTTCATGCTTCCACAACTGCTTTAATTTGCGGGCAGAGATTTAAACCACATGTAGGCTGAAGGACCTTTTAAAAAAACGAACTATTAGAGGTTGTGATCTTAAACAAAGAGAAACTATATATAACCTCTCGTTTCCTGAGAATAGTGCATGCTCAGATCGGCGCCTGTTCAAACAGCTGCTATTTACCACAAATTGAAAGCAGCCGTCTGCAGGTTCCTCTTCTCCTCCATGAATGGTGCGCACTGTTCAGCTGGAGCTCCTCGCTGCCGTTCCACAGGCTCCAGAGGAAACAAGTGCACCGTGCTCTCCTCCAGTCTCCTCCAGTCTCCTTCCAACAGGTCAGTGGACCCTTTTTACTCCTTTAATACCTGCAGGGATGATGATGCTCATCCACTGTGTTGTCTGTGTACAGATGTTTGCACATCAGGGCTGTAACTAAATGTCAGGTCAAGTGTCCAAAGCCTTCCCCATGATGCCAGGAATACAACTGGAGATATATTGACATATTCATGGTTTTTTGGTCTCACAAGATATCACGCTTAAAAGCTCAATACGTGTAATTTGTGTGGAACTGTAATACGATAACTCCTCATATCACTTAGCCTAATATAAATACAATATATACCTCAATTAATTTCTATTTAATATGCTTTTTTTTCTAATGCTTTAGAGCCTTTTAGAAACAATTTTCGTGACTAATGTCATATCATGAACTCTTCAGTTGCCCAGTGTCTCTATACTATTCACTGTGGTATTGTGGTAATGATTGTTCCAGTGACTTGGTATAGCTTACCTGCCTTGTACCTATTAACATGTGCTTGTACACACTCGTCCTTTTGCCTCCACTCCTCCGTGGTTCAGGCAGCTTGCCAGTGCGTTTGTGTTTGCGACTGCAGAATGTGGGGATAAAGTGGATAAAGTGGAATCTGCTCAGGCTGATGAAATGATGACGCCCTCGGAGCTGTCTGTCTGTGGCTGACTGCTGCCTGCCTGCCTGTTCCCCTCATCACCTTCAGTGTCCTCCAGAGAGGGTGACATGATGATGAGGAGCAAAATAGCACTGTGTAGCAAGCAATAGGAGCAGGAGCAGGCTGGGGAAAGACTGACAGTTGTGATGATAATTAGGAGGACGAGGAGGATGGCATTCTCGTGGACCACAATTTGTGTCGGAGTGACCTGCTCTGTAAGAAAAAATAAAGGCTACACAACCAGTTGAGGCAAAAAAAAAGTCAATAGGAGCAAAAACAGGTTGTTGGTCTGGTGGGTGTTTTTGTTGATGATGGAAGCAGAGAATATGAAGGTGTGCAGAACACCAGTTGAGAGAGAGAGAGAACTGTCTTCCAGGGTGTGAAGCAGGAGCAAGAATTACACAAGCTGAGGTGTAGTGGCACTGCCTTTCATCTACAGCTGACTTGCAGATGTTCAAGCTGTTGCGAGAACTGGTGTGTGTGTGTGTGTGTGTGTGTGTGTGTGTGTGTGTGTGTGTGTGTGTGTGTGTGTGTGTGTGTGTGTGTGTGTGTGTGTGTGTGTGTGTGCGCCTGTAAGAGGATGAGAGATTCCTTTTCTTATTAGAGGTTTGCATCGCGGCTGCTGTGATGTGTCTGATCTGAGTTCAGCTGCTGCACACAGACTCAGTCTCGGGAGGATTGTGCAACATTTGACTCCGTTCTTTTTGGGTCCCCCTAGAAACAACCCTGCATGGTCCATGGTCCAGGGATATAATGTGTTTAGGGATGCTATGCAAGGGGAGAGTCACATGGCAGACTACAGCATCTGTAGGCTCGTGTTGTCATGCCAAACACATTGTTATTATTATGACTTTGATATGATACTTTCCTAAATATCTCAATACCGATACTGAAACGATACCACAGCAATGAGGAAAAGTAACAGAATAAGAGATGACAGAACAGGGAACTTAAAATTATTTATATTATTATTTAAAAAAAATAAAATAATAATAAATAAATAATTAAATATATATATATATATATAAATGTTTTGTGTATATATCTATCTATATATGTATTAGGGCTGTCAATCGATTAAAATAGTTAATCGCAAATTAATCACATTTGTTATCTGTTCAAAATGTACCTTAAAGGAAGATTTGTCAAGTATTTAATCCTCTTATCAACATGGGAGTGGACAAATCTGCTGCTTTATGCAAATGTATGTATATATTTATTATTGTAAATCAATGAACAACACAAAACAATGACAGATATTGTCCAGAAACCCTCACAGGTACTGCATTTAGCATAAAACAATATGCTCCAATCATAACATGGCAAACTGCAGCCCAACAGGCAACAACAGCTGTCAGTGTGTCAGTGTGCTGACTTGACTATGACTTGTCCCAAACTGCATGTGATTATCATAAAGTGGGCATGTCTGTAAAGGGGAGACTCGTGGGTACCCATGGAACCCATTTACATTCACTGATCTGGAGGTCAGAGGTTAAGGGACCCTTTTGAAAATGGACATGACAGTTTTTCCTCACCAAAATGTAGCGTAAGTTTGAAGCGTTATTTAACCTCTTTTGCGACAAGCTAGTATGACATTGATGCTTAGAGAAGGTTCCGTGCAACGCTACTGTAGGCTCATTTTCAGTGGTAATCTGCGCTAGTTAGTGCTAGCTCGACTACCCCCGTCAGTCACATGACCTTCCAGCCGGTTCTCATTCCCAGGGCGTCAAATACCGACAGCGTTCAGTACCGCTGCACAAGGCACCCTTTAGCATCGGTGATCGCTTTGAGATAGGGATGTTAATAATTAACCAAAATGAAGAATTTTAAACCATTAACGCCATCGGTTAAACGGTTAAAAGAAATATTTAAAAAATAGCTAAAAAGCTGAGCAAAACTCAGAGGAGCGGCTTGTCACTTAAAGGAGAATAGCTGGTCCACCTTAACAGCCCACCTTAAGGGTGCTGGGCCTTTTACTGGAGTTTTTACTGGGAACGTGTCTGCATGTGTCCACGACAATAAACACAGCACCGTGGCTGCTACAGTAACTCTTCCGGTCTGGTAATCTGAGGACTAATAAACTGAGGACTTATCAAATAAATGATGGTTTATCCTGTTTGTGCATTGGCTTTTCGTTGCAACTGGCTCACTTGTTAATCACTAAAAATAGCGCCGCTGCGTGCGACGCACTAATGTTGTCAGTTCATGATGGATAATCGGTTAACGAGGGTCGGTTATCGGTTAGAAAAAATAAATAAAATTAGTAATTTATTAATTTAATTACCCTAGTATGAGAAACGCCGGCGTTCCATTAACCACAGTGTAAACTCATCTGTGTCAGTATTAAATGCTCAGGGAAAGTGCGTCGGGAGTGTGGCGACGTAGCTTTAAGAGCCAAAAGGCCCACAGGGGCTGGTGGAAGGGGAGGTGGATGGGTCCAACAAACACAGGGCGTTCATCCAGGAGACTGCTGTTCGTGTCTCATGCGTCACGTTACAATCAGCTGTTCGTTAGTGTCCCGTGTTCACAACGTAAGTGTCATTTTCTCTGTACAAACGTAGTAGTTTTAAGCCCAACCATGTTGTTTTTTTCCTAAACCTAACTAAGTGGTTTTGTTGCTGAAACCTAAGCATGTGTTTTTGTTTACTTCACAACATTAAGCACGTGTTTACTATGACCGAAAAGAGTCTACGACGACTAGGGATCTGACAAAGCGTCAGTATGTGACGAGTTGGGATGATAACGTGTTGGACCCTGGCCTTGTGCGTTAAGAGTAGGGATGCACTGATACCGATACCGGTATCGGGTCCGATACTGTGCTCATGTACTCGTACTTGCAAAACGGCTCTGATACAACGGCACCGATACCACTTTACAGCACCACGACGTTAACCTTTCGTCACCATCTTTCGGGTCCTCACGCTCCACCTCCCCAACGGTGCAAGCGAGGCGGGCCGGTGGTGCGCCTGACCCCGCTGGGCCGGGATCCCACCTCAACCGGCGCGGACCCTGACTTTCTCTGCGCTGCAGGGTTTTGCTTGCACTCTCTAACTCGTGCGTGCGTTAGAATCCTTGGTCCGTGTTTCTAGACGGGTCGGGTGGGTTGCCGACAATGCCACAGACCCCTGGCGCCTTTTACGTGGGCCGTGGCACGACGCGGTTAGGGCAGACTGTCCTCAGTGCGACAGTCGAGATCTGGGCGGGGAGCGCTGTAAAGCTGCAGCCGCGAGCCACCTTCGCCCCGAGCCTTTCCAAGCCGACCTAGAGCCGGTCGTGGCATACCGCCTTGTATGCGGGACTCCCCAGCCTGCCGTGTGTCGCTCTCACCCTCCAGCTGGATGTTAACGAGGGTCTTTTGGCACAGAGAAGTACTCGTATCGGTACTCAGTATCGGCGAGTACCCAAATGTAAGTACTCGTACTTGGTCTGAAAAAAAGTGGTATCGGTGCATCCCTAATTGAGAGTCTCCTGTAGTGATGCTGCTGTGCGGGCTTACTTCTTATTTTCCCTTTGCAGAGGAGGAACTTGTCCAGAGCTTTCTGACAAACAGCTCGAGACAACAGAAAGAGGTAGAGTTAGGTGACCTTTCAACTTGTTGGGTGGATTTTTCTTTTTCTAAAGAACGTGCTGTGCAGATGTAATCCACACCTGGCTGAGATCCCCTTCAGACGTGGTCTGGCTGATCTGATCTCATCACACTCCAATTGCATTACACCTGCATTAATATGCATTTTATACTTATCCAGATACAAATTGCAATACCAGGTGGAAGGGGGGGTCAAAGTCAGTTCACCTAATGATCTTTAAAGCAGCTGACTAAGAGTCTTGGAAAATGAGGGAAACCCAAAGTGTCATTATCTCATAGCCTCTTGCTGTTCAGCAATGTGGATGTGGGAGATTTTAGAATAGAGCACTGATTGATAGAACTGAGGGTGATCCAAATGATGAAAGCTTTGACGTTAGACTCCCCAAACCTACCAATTTACTGTCGAGGCCACAACATTTAGTGTCTCGGGAATCGTTTTAATTTGGCGGGGTATTTAGTATGAGTGATGATGTAAATGAGCAAAGCTGCGGTTGAGTTAATTTGAATGCACTGTCTCTAATTAAGACCTGATGTTCGGCTGTTAAAGCTACATCTTGAGAATGTCTGACAGCGACGGAGCGCTAAAGAGAGTGATAAAGTTCTCCGCTGCTGAACCTGAAATATTGGCCGAAAGAAACCAGGAACTGCAATTACACAGTTATCTCCCTGCAAGAAGGGAAGGAAGGAAGGAAGGCTATTGGGGAGGAAATAGCAGAGAAATACTTCTGCCGGCTCAAACTAGAGTATAGCATGACAGAGAGAAGCCTGTAAAATGTTCTCACATTCTGCGGCTAATCCCTCTGAGTGCCTGCTGCAGGAGACGAGTCCTTCTTCTTGTTTGTTTAGAATAAGAACGGTGTAGTCAGCATGAGCAGTGATGATGGAGACAGTGGTTTAACTGACACAACAGCATCACCTACAAAAAACTTACAGCTGCACTCAAATCAGTGAATCAAATAGCTGTGTGTAATGTTGAAGGTGTTGCTTGTAATGACCAACCCACAGAGCTCATTGTTTTGCTTTTACAGCCGGCAACTTTACAGTTTTGGTTCAGTCTCAGCGCTCTCATCACCCTGGTTTCCATCAGCAGCAGGCAGCTGTTTTCTGTACACCTAGACAGACTCAGTTAGCGACTAGCTGGTGAACATAGTCCCTCAGGAGTTGGTGGAGAGCTATGGAATCAGATTTGTGTCAATATAATCAAACAACACGTTTTAAATATCAAACAAAAACAAGAATTTGAGAGAATACTGAACTCACTGAAGCAAAAAAAAGTAATCTCAAAAGTCAAATGTGTAACTTGCAAATGATTTGTGTAATTGTGTAAACTGCTCTTTTACTTGTTTGATATGTCCTTTAGTTTCTAAAGCTGTTAGGCGTTCTTCATTTCAGGGCAGATGAGAACACTTGTAAGCGTATATGCTGCCCCCGTCAGATCCGGAAGGATCTCATCTCCAGTACCTCCGGTACCAATCAACATTACAGGCAGCGTACGGTACCTTCCGTACTGTTCTCTCAGAACACTTGAATTACAATATGCTGAAAGGTAATTATGGAATGTTTGCCCAATGATGCCAAAAACATTCTGCCTACTGAAGCTTTAAATGAAGAAAGTGGCATGTGCTCTTGGATTACAACTGAGGGACCTGAACATATTCTAAAATACACTCACACTCACACACCCTAAACCTTTTGGCCGTCCTTGTGTTATTGAAAGCAATCCTTTTCAAATGTGAGGAACACAACTCTTGGCAGACCCTCTTACTTTCCACCAGTGGAGGCTTGGAGTTTCCACACATCAAGCAGTCCAAGGGGAGAAGTGGTAGAGCTGCCACCGTGGATGACTGGACAGGCAGCCAAAGGCCACAGTTTACTTGAGGAAACCATCAGCCTCAATTGTAAGAGGAACATTTCTCTGCCCTCTGGTCTGCAGGCTGTTCTCTGCTTTGGAGAGTTATAGCTCCATATTCGTAGATGGGGTTGCCCAGACGGAATATTTTTTTTTACCCATCCGTCAACTCCTAATGGGCTGTGGAATTGTTTAGAACAGTAGTTTTCCTACTTACTACCCTGCAACAGAAGCTGCACGACTTCCCAGTCCATGTTCTTAATTAATGAAATGAAACAGCAAAGCGAGGCTTGCGTGGATAACAGGATGTAAATTGATTCCAGCCACTGCCCTGGCACTACAACAGACAGCTGCTCATGCTTTGTGTGCATGTCTGTTATTTTTGCGGGATCGACGTGATCCAGACAGACAAAGTACAGACGGATATTCTCCTCTCCCCTGCACGTCCACGTGCCACTGCAGCTGCTCAGCGCTTAAATACAGCAGCCGCTTAAAAGCTGACATTAAAATCACACAAAGCAGCCACGTCTTGTGTTTTGTTTGGATCCCAAGACTCCAATTTAGATCAAAGCACCGAGAGGAGGGAGGTAGCGTAGCACACACCCAACGGGATTCTTGTTTACCCGCTTTTTGATTTGCAGGAATTGAGTTTACCACCTTTGCAGGCTAAGAAAAGACCTCTGGCAGATATAAATAGTATACGTATTGTCAGCCCATTACTATACAGGCAAAAGCTAACAAAGATTATGTTGTAAAAACACAAGAAAGAAAAGGATTTCCTTGCCACAAACTGGCACTTTTTCACCACACGTCTTATTTCCAGGCAAGCAAACAATCTTGGTTACTGGTTACTTAGCAGGTTGCTATGTTGTGCTGTTTTGTGATGTACAGTTGATGATTGATGATTAGATCTAGTGTGGCTTTTTATATCTCTCTGTAGTAATTTAAGAGTTGTATTCTCATTATGGAGTGCTATATCAACCAATAAATGCCATTGAAAATATCAATCAAATATCAACATTCGTATTGAGTTCACAAATCCAGTATCAGTCGGGGTGTAGTTTTTATATAGTATATAGTAGACCGTAGGGCTGGGACGATTCACTCAATTCGATACTATCACGATACTTGGGTGCCGATTCGATATGTATTGTGATTCGATATTGCGTTTTATTGTGATTTTTGTTAACTTTTTTAACACTAGACCATGGGGAAGAAGTTGAATCATACACTTCTAGGGACTTTTACTTTGGAAAATATCTAAATTAATACAGTAAGAATGTTTGATTTTCAGCATGTATGGAGTCAGAGATGTCCTGAAGTCAAATATATCAGTCATTGTCAGGAATTATTATTTTTTTTTTCCCAGGAACCGAAAAATCAAAGAATAAAGATATTTCCCTCACAAATTAGTGGTATTTTCTTTTTAATTTATAAGGGACATGTAATGTTTCATACCTCTGGTGAATATATTCCAATCAATCTTATTTCCATAGATGTATTTTGCATATACAGTTCCCTTTGTTAACACCTTATTGTGAAAACCGGACGTAGTCACCATGTGTCTACTTCCTCTCCGCTCCGTTCTCTTTATCCATCCATGGTCAGCTCCATCGGGGCCGTTTGAATGCATTTAACATAAACGTCAGGATAGGTGCTCTACAGTTGTAGCGTCGGCCCATTTGACCACGGAAACGAGAGCGACGGCCGGCTTGACTACTACGTTACCGCGATACGATAACGTTTCCTGTCCGTGACAGCGTTAGCATGCAGCTTTAGCCGTGATGTCTAGCTCTGCTTTTCCTGTCAATGTGTGAAACCCAAAGTGTTTCCATCCTTTACTGGATGTGTAGTGTTTACCACGCTGGATTTAACATGGGAGGGTGCAGGTTGTATCCACACAGACCCTCCACCGTTTTCTACTTTCTCGTTTTGTCTCACTGCAGTTTGTTTGCAGATATGACGCCACGTTACTCAGACTACAACAATAAAAGCGGTAACTTCCTTCTACCCCTATATAGACTCAAATGAAGTAAATATATTGACTCTGGTGTTAAAAAATCAATTTCAGAATCTTAAAAGAAAAGTTCACAATACATAGGTGAATTGATTTTTTTTCCAACCCTGTAGTAAACAGTTTTGTTTTGCAATCTCCTAACCCCAAAACAAACCTTGTTTGGTGTGAGTGTTTGATATACTCAAAAGATAGACATTCAGTGGAGTGCTCCATTTTTAATCCGTCACGACTTGCTAACTCCGCCACCCAGCCCTCGCTCCAGCCTCGGTCTGGGTCTCATTCACATGAACGGAGGAAGGGAAATAACTCTGGATTCAGACTATGGGAAAAAGTATTTTTGGGCCCAATGGCATCACATGACGGACACGGAAGTTGTAGTACCGCCGTTTGGCCACTACAAAATTATCATCACCAACCAGCGCTTTCCCTGGGGGCTTGGTAGCTGCTGCAATAGCATCAGTCCTGTCAGAGCTGGAGAGTATTTCTTCATTGAAAGAAGAGCAAAGAACGGCACTGAAGACTTTTCTCGATGGAAAAGATGATTTTTCTTCTTCTCCCAACCAGCTTTGCCAAGATTTTGATTGACAGATGGTTCATCCAATCATCTGCCAAGTATTTTTTTGAAAGTGCCTGCCCTTTACCAAACAGTTTCCAACGACGGCTTCTCAGATGATTCTGTGTAACAAACCATCTGGCGGGTCAGGTTTCCTTTTCGAGGGGGAAAAATAGAAATTCTGTTCCGAAATATATTTTGTTTTCTTTCAGAAACGGTCTCTGTCTGGAGGTCATGGCTTTCCCCTCCTTTCCAGTGAGAGCTCCGGCTGCCAGTTATTGAGCACCTAAAGTGCTCCGAATTCAGTTTCCAGTCGGTGCATTCCTGAGATACTGTACATGGAGCCTGCTTACAGCTGGATATCGTGAATTCTCCCTTATTCACAGGGAGCTGACTCGGTGCGGAGCTACTCAGAACACTGCTGGAGTTGTTTTGTAGCTTCAAGTGTGTGCGTGAAGCTGCTGTAGGGCCGTTAATGCAACAGGCCAAGAATGCCTCAGCAGTGATTAGTAGTTGGTAAGCAGAATCGGAGCAGACATGGAGCTGTCGACAGAGATAAAGGAGCATGTCTGTGCTCTGGAAAACAGCAGATCTCAACATGATACCGCGGCACTGACCCCATATTAATGATGGCAGAGCACACACACGCACACACACACACACACGATACTGGAAGTCCTGCTTGTTTATCGAGAATTGCCTCTAATGTGCCAAGATATGTGTTTGGACAGGCAAATCTCGTTATCCAGGTCGTCTGAGGTGTATGAATGTGTGCTTGTGTGCATGCTTTTGTTGATGTAGTTGATGAATAATAAAAGTGAAAGTGATAGCCGTTGTTTTGCCTGCAACCACAGTAAGATTGTCTGTGACAGAGAACATTTTGCAGTACATAGATTAGAGCAGGGAACACTGCTCAGGTTAACAACAATAACACTTGTGTGTGTGTGGGTGGGTATGTGTCTATGTTAGTGTGTGTTTGTCTTTTTGTGTATAAAATATAATGGCTAAACTTTAGTGGATGTCCTAGCTAGTTTCAAACTGTATTAAAGTGAAAGGCTATCGTATTTTCAAATCTTAAAGAAAGAAAGGACATAGTTACAATTAAAAGGGTCAGCAGTGATGTCATTTCTTTTAATTTAAAGTCATCACTTAATACACATCTAACATCAAACTTTTACTAGACATTAAAAAGCATTTTTCAGTCCCAAAAAAATCTTCTGACCAGTTTTTCCTCCAATTAGAGTCGTCTTTCTGTGCCCCCGTAAAACATCCAGGATTCAGTGGTAAAGTAGCTCTGGTTTGGTCCACCAAAAATGTCTGACTCTCTTTGGCTTGATACGTGTTACTGAGCTCTGCTGTACTCAGACTCTCCCCCTGACAGATGCTGTCCAATCATCTTGTGTTAGCTCCTGATGTGCTGCCCATGGCCTTAAGGTGCTTTCACATTGAACAGAAAGTGAATTTTCCTCTCACAAATGTGACCGCTGAATTGTTTAAGCTAGTGATTCTCAAAGTGGGTTCCGGGGACCCCCAAGGGTCCGTGGCATCCGGTCAGCAAAGTAATTTGCCATAAATTACAAAATTGTGCTTTCTCATTAAATATCATATTATCTACAGATGGGGACCATTTGCGCCAATAAAACAAGCATAATGTGTCTATTACTGCCACCCATGTTGGCTTTAGACCAATAGAAACTTTCATATAATTGTAACACATCACATCAATCTGTCATGAATCAATCTCTTCTCTCAGGGCGCAACCAACCATTCCTGCTTAGCTTAGTTTATTAGCCAGCTAGCTAGCTGCCAAGCATAGAGAAATATTTGAGTCAGTCCACATTGTCAAGTGACGCCAAGTCCCAACTAGCTAAATTGAGAAAATGTGACAACACTTATATCAAGTGATTTGACAGTAGACCAAAATACCAAATTTAGGTTGAAAAGTTTTAGAATATATTCTAAAACTTCGACTTAAATACTATTTGTACACAAATAGTTCCAATGGCATCTATGAGTCCAAATGGTAGTAAGCATTATGCTTAATTGGTGTTACGATTATGAGAGGGTCCTTAGAAAATGGCGACTGTACAGACGTTAGCTGTAGCCAGAACCGTTGCGTGGGCTGCGCAAAGTGTGTGACAGCACAGGGCCTTGTGCCTGGCCTGCAAGCCTGCAGTTAATGTATACTTTTATATGACTGTTCTTGACCTAACATGCTTCTAAAATGAAATTCCTGAGTCAATTCCATAGTCAAGGTAATAGCAGGACGCTATGTTTGTATGTGAATGTGCTGTGGATGGGTTTCATCCCTCATCTGTCTGCTGGCTGTCAGTCATTTCTCATGGCTGCTGCCACAGCATGTCCTGTCTACCTTCCGCTGATATGGATTTTTAACCCAGATTTTACAGCATATAGCCAATGTAGAACTAACTGAAACACTCCTCATAATGCACGTTTTATTTTTTATTATTCTGTTTATTTAGTGTTTTCCATTTCAGCATTATACATGCTTTTCAGTTTTATAGCCTGTCGTGACCTGTTGCGTTTTTGGGAAAGTGTTAGTTCACTGTTTGTATAGTGTAATATAAAAGTGTTGGAAATGTTCCTTATTTTTATAATGAAAATAGTTTAGCAAAGTTGCTATTTTGACACCACTGGGGTATTAGTAAAGATTGTCTGTGTGCAGTCGAAATAAGAGACAATGACCCAATGAATGTGATCAGACTTCTTTCTCTTTTGACTGATTCTTTGGACTGATCTGGTTGATTAAGATAATAAGTACAGATATTTGTGTCAGTTTTATTATAAGACATAGTTGGATAGTTGAATAAGTTCACATTTTTGTTCAGTGAGGAGGGAAATAAGACTCCTTCATCACTAGTAGAATACTTTTTGAAGGTAAAATGTTTTATTTTATACTTTTCATACATAAATTGATGCCTTTGCCAGGGATAAAAACCATGGCCAGAATGCACCAAATTGCACAATTAAAAAAATAAAAAATAACCCCTGATGAGTTTGCATGCCTGGTTAGCGCTGTCAGCACTGATGCTGTTGTTTTCACTGTTAGCACCGTTAGCTGCTAGCCGCCGTGTGGAGGCGATAGATATGCTCTGAATTTAAAATTCAGCACCTTTAAGAATTAGATGGCAACTACTGCTTGTATCACTCTCTCTCTCTCCACCCTCCACTGCCACCACCAGACTGGCTACGGCCCTGCCTACACCTGAAGAATGTCTTTCTGCAGTCTCAAGGAAAAGTTCTGCCACTCCTCCTCTCACAATACAACCTGTCTTGACTATATTGCATGGTGTCTTACATGCAATGTAATGTGTGACATTAAAAAGTGATGCTATGTAAACACATCGACCTGGGGAACATCATATCTGAGGACTTGACTGGTCTGGCTGATCAGCCTATTTCACACACACCTTGTCTTTTCCAGCCGGTCTGGCCTTTAGCTGCGTCTCTCCCCCTTATATTCATATATTCACCAGCAGCAGCCACAGATTTAACTCCCTGTGTTTTTGAATCCCTTCATCTATTCTCAGCCGGCGGTGCGCAGTCATTCTGAGGTGATTGTGAGGATGCTTGCAGCGCACCACGGTTCTCGACTCCTATCCATTATTTAAAACGTAAGCAAAAAATAGCAAGAATATTCAGCTCGCAAGCTGTGCTATGACCTCATGTTCCCCGCATCGCTCGGCTGATCTGTGTGTGTGTGTATGTGTGTGCATCAGTATGGTGAAGGTGAGGATGGGATTTTACTCACCAACGTATCTGTAACAGCTGCAGCAAAAGCAGCCTCACCCTGCTCTGAGGAGCTGCTAACACAACTAAAGCAGTCTAACTGGACACTGACACCACGATGATGGTCAACATGCTAAAATGTCTTCATTATTTTCCATCATTATCATTATTATGGCAAAAAATGGGAGACGGTAAATAAATACGTTAGAGAAAAATCATGAAAGTGGTTAAAGGTTAAGGTCATCTAAATTACTGAAAAACAAATTCACTGACCACCTGTGGTACCTCACCATACAGATTAGCATTCTGCTTTTGATTTCACAGGTTTAGAGATACCTGCCTGTAATAGCCCATCTCCACCTGGTATTCCACTGTGATCATTATCTGGAAATAATGACATCTGATCCAGGGCTTTCCATTTAATCCTGGTATTAGGTTTGACAGATTCGTCATATCAAGGTGTAGTCAGGAGGGTGGGGGCGGTGGGGGGGGTGTATGCAGTTTGATGTGCTGAGGATCTCATCGCTGCTTTTTGCAGATGATGTGGTCCTGTTGGCATCATCGGTCTGTGACCTCCAGCACTCACTGGATCGGTTCGCAGCCGAGTGTGTAGCGGCAGGGATGAGGATCGGCACCTCTAAATCTGAGGCCATGGTTCTCAGCAGGAAACCGATGGATTGCCTCCTCCGGGTAGGGAATGAGTCCATACCCCAAGTGAAGGAGTTCAAGTACCTCGGGGTCTTGTTCGCGAGTGAGGGGACAATGGAACGTGAGATTGGCTGGAGAATTGGAGCAATGGGGGGTCGGTATTGCATTTGCTTTACCGCACCGTTGTGACGGAAAGAGAGCTGAGCCGGAAGGCAAAGCTCTCGTTGAAAGGAGCCAGCTGAGGTGGTTCGGGCATCTAGTTAGGATGCCCCCCTATGGAGGTGTTCCAGGCACGACCAGCTGGGAGGAGGCCACGGGGAAGACCCAGGTCTAGGTGGAGAGATTATATCTCCACACTGGTCTGGGAACGCCTCAGGATCCCCCAGTCAGAGCTGGTTAATGTGGCCCGGGAAAGGGAAGTTTGGGATCCTGCTGGAGCTGTTGCCCCCGCGACCCGACCCCTGATAAGAGGTTGAAGATGATACCTGATACCTGATGAGATTCATCATATGAAATGTGCCCTCACATCGATTAGATCTCAATATGCAAATTGGGTAGGCCAATTCCATCATCCTCGACTGTATCGGAGTTGAAGCAGGACTCTGAGATATCTCAGACCAGCCCTGTTTCCTATTGTGAATTACG
Source organism: Sebastiscus albofasciatus (assembly GCA_916701655.1). Taxonomy (NCBI): domain Eukaryota; kingdom Metazoa; phylum Chordata; class Actinopteri; order Perciformes; family Sebastidae; genus Sebastiscus; species Sebastiscus albofasciatus. The sequence goes on from CAKAOI010049447.1 coordinate 16,780, forward strand.
TTTCGAGGGAAACGTATTTTCTCCCAGATTATTTTTGACGTGTCACAAATACGTTTGTATTAGGGCTGTCAAAGTTGATAAAGTTGATGCGTTAACCTATTTTTGTTTTAACGCCACTAATTTCTTTAACGCATTAACGCAGCTTGTGATTTTTAGGTTGTGGCGGGCTCAGTTTTAAAGCTAGAGTGAAGATACTGGTATCATATGAAACTGTAAAATCGAAGTAATCCATTCGTACCAACCATGTCATAAATAACGCTCCAAACTTACGCTAAATTTTGTTAAGGAAAAAAACAGTAAGGGGTCCCTTGACCTCTGACCTCCAGATCAGTGAATGTAAATGGGTTCTATGGGTACCCACGAGTCTCCCCTTTACAGACATGCCCACTTTATGATAATCACATGCAGTTTGGGGCAAGTCATAGTCAAGTCAGCACACTGACACACTGACAGCTGTTGTTGTCTGTTGGGGGCTGCAGTTTGACATGTTATGATGTGAGCATATTGTTTTATGCTAAATGCAGTACCTGTGAGGGTTTCTGGATCATTGTTTTGTGTTGTTAATTGATTTACAATAATACATATATTCATACATTTGCATAAAGCAGCATATTTGCCCACTCTATTAATACCTGACAAATCTCCCTTTAAGGTACACTGTGAACAGATAAAAAATGTGATTAATTTGTGATTAATACTAATTATCTATGGACAATCATGCGAATAATTGCGATATATTTTAATTAACTGACAGCCCTAGTTTTTTGTTTTGTTTCAATTCACAACATTAACCACGTGTTTAAAACTGTGACTGTAATTTGGGAGAAAATATGTTTCCCCTCGAAACGTAATTGAGAATGCAGTGTAGCTGTATGGGAACGTAATTTTGCAGGAGATGGGGTTGCTCAAACTCTGGACAGATAAAATCATACCAGCACGGAGAGATACCACTATGCTTTGTTTGGACCCATACGATGCTGTAGGGGGTTGGTTTTCTACAGATAACTGAAAATGTTCCATGTTCCTCTCTACCTACGGGCCAGAGTCTGTGAGTGTGTGATTGCCCACCTAGGGTGAACGAGATGACTGGGAGAGATCTTTTCAGACTGTTGTATAAAAAGTACAGCACTGTGTGTGTGTGTATGGATATAGACAGGCCATGTGAAGTTAGTTTCCCCTTGAACTGGGAGTTGTGTCGTGCTCCACTCAGCCAAGGCTTCAATCTGCGTAGGATTATTGTCGAGGCATCACTTTGAAGTCGACAGACACAAACATTCTACTAAGCGTTTACTGCTGAAATGGTTGTGCAGCTAAAGACAGCGGACTTCTGCTGAGGGGCATTAGCATTTGTCGATGGAGAGGATGATGGCTGCGACATTTGACAATAATCCATTTAGGGAGATGAGCATACGATTTCTTCTCACGTCTCTGTGGTAGATTCCAATTACCTTCTATTTGTCTGATGCAGATATCTCCCCCATTCAAAAGCCAGTAGACAGCCGTGGGATAATGGCCAGCTCGGTGTCGAGCTGCTGCCACCTCTCCTCTATAAAAGATTTTAGTCAATAAACCGACGCAGGCAAATGGAGGTCTCTACTCCCCCGACTCATAATTCATTCTGATGTCAAATCAATGGCTTTATGTGTGTGTGTGTTGATAGTAGTATAGAAGCTGGCTGTAATCCTGTTGTGTGTGTGTGTGTGTGTGTGTGTGTGTGTGTGTGTGTGTGTGTGTGTGTGTGTGTGTGTGTGTGTGTGTGTGT
>CAKAOI010049447.1:18561-69888 GCA_916701655.1 Sebastiscus albofasciatus
CCTCTGCTGCTTCCATTTTGACCATTCTTTTTTTAATCCGTCGCTTGCACGTTACCTAACTTTATGGAAGAGAAACCTGAAGTACCCCTGGCACACACACACACACCCTAACCTTTTGAAAATGATTCTCAGTTTTCAGGTGTCAGCATAGAGAAAAATGAAATAAAGCCCAATTAGTGCTGACATACTCTCTCGACCCCCCGTCCGCAACTCCTCTCGCCCGATTCTCACACTTTTCTCGTCTCTATCACTTTCTAAACTGTATACATTTTCTCTCTCTCTTTGTGTCTAAACTGTGTATTTTTAGTCACCATTTGGCCTCACCTTGTTCTTCCCTTCACTCTCTTTGCCTTCGCTCTTTCTCTCTCTCTCTCCAAACTGTGTATATTTGGGTCTGTCTATGGGGAGTCAGGGGTCATTATTAATCTTGCTAGCTCTCCTACCTTCAGGCATAACAGCAGGGCAGCATCTGTGTGTGTGTGTGTGTGTGTGTGTGTGTGTGTGTGTGTGTGTGTGTGTGTGTGTGTGTGTGTGTGTGTGTGTATTTGAGAGAACAGTGTAGGTGTGTATTAGCAAATTAGTCGGCTACAGATAAGAGACACAGACAAAGTGTTTGTGTCAATGGCTTCCATATGGTAGAAAGTCTGTGCAGGCCAGGCCCCCAGGAAGTCCACTGGGCTTTGAAGACAATTTGACTTAGTGGCCAAACGGAGGTAGTAGAACTTCCGTGTTCATCACGTGATGCCATTGGGCCCAAAAATACTTTTTCCCATAGACTAACGTTGGGAAAGAGACGATAATTTTTTATGTAAATAAACTTCCCAGAACAAACACTTAGCCCTTATTTAATTCACTAAACTCATCCTAAAAGTTGTATAATGCATTAATAACCAAATCCAGAGTTGTTTCCCTTCCTCTGTTCATGTGACCGAGGCTGAAGCGAGGGCTGGTAGGCGGGGTTAAAGGAAACGCTACTGTGCCTGCTCTATGGGCCCAATGGATGAGGAGGATAGCCGGATGATCCGGGTACTTTATGACTCTGCAGTCGAGCCATTTTGGCTTCATGCACCACTGAGCAACTCTCATAGGACTGAACGGGAGGCCGCCTCCAACGCTGTATCCTGTTCTCTTTATACATCCATCTGCCAGGACCCACACCTGGAGCCTCTACTATGCTGTACAGTTGCAGGAAAAGTTATACACTGTATAGTTTGATTACTTTTCAAATGGCACTTTGTAATATTTTGTCAAATGTTGTCGTATGTACAGCTTGCAGTTTACTGTAAGCTGTACAATGATGGCCAGGGCCTTTATTTATCTCCACTGCAATAAGAACAAGGCTTTATTTGAAACTGCCTTATATTAAAGCCTCAGTAGGCAACAGTTTTTTTTGCATCATTGGGCAAAAATCCTATAATAACCTTTCAGCATATTGTAATTCAAGTGTTCTGAGAGAAAACTAGACTTCTGCTCCTCCTCATGGCTCTGTTTTCAGGCTTTAGAACATCTAGCCCGTGACGGGAGACTTTGACCAATCACAGGTCATTTCATTGAGAGAGAGAGAGAGAGCGTTCCTCTTAGCTGTGCTCCGGCTGGTGGGCGGTGCTTGGTATTTCCTCATCTTGATCTCAACATGGCTGCCGGGTCAACAACTTTCTCATTTTACAGCTAAACAGTACACTACAAGATGATTCTGAAAACATTTGAGGCAATCGATGATTGGAGTTGGCGAGTGATTGACAGCCGGCTCTCATAGACGACAGCTGAACGGCAGACTCCAGATCAGCTCTGATTGGTTGTTTTCTTCCGGTTTGTGAAATCTTGCAGATGCCGTAAGGAGCACTGGAGGACACCAGAGGCACATGATTTTTTTCAGATTACCTGCCTCATGCACTACTGTCAGGATATAGTGACCGTTTTATAAAAATCACTCCATTTCTGGCCACTGCCGCCTTAAGAATAGGACTTTATCTCATGGGTGGGCGTTGCACCCCAACGGTACAGTTTGAACTGGTCCTGAGTTGGCTGATGAGAGCGTTTTTTCGGAGAGACAGGATATTTCTTCAAAAATAATTTTTACAAGACTTCCTTCAGCTTCTTTTCAAAATGGGTCACATAGGTTAAAGAATACGCTTCATTAAACTATGTGATTTCTTTTCATCATGAAAATCAGATGCTGCTACTGTGTAGTATGAATCAATTGTCTTGATGCACAAGACGCAGCTATTCCCTTGATTCACACGTGGTCTGTGAAGGTGCTCTTTAAAATTTATAAGGTTTATTTTTAAATATTAATGTTATGGAATCGTAAATTTCTTTTGAAAAATTGCATCTACTTTGATTTAAAAAAGGAGTCGGTGTGATGAGAGGTGAGCACTGTAACAGTGATGTGAGGGTGAGCATCACTGTAACAGTTCCAGTCGTCGCCGAGGCTGCGCACCCTTTGGGGCAAAAGAAACTTGCTGTCACAGTAGGGCTGCACGATATGAGGAAAATCTGCGATAATATTTTAAAGGTCCCATATCGTGCTCATTTTCAGGTTGTTACTTGTATTTAGGGTTTCTACGAGAACATGTTTACATACTTTAATGTTTAAAAAACAAATTATTTTTCTCATATTGTCTGCCTGAATATACCTGTATTCACCCTCTGTCTAAAATGCTCTGTTTTAGTACTTTTCAAGTACTTTGAGCTTTTGAAACAAACCGTCAGGATTTCCGTCCATTTGTGATGTCACAAATATACAATATTTAGACCAAGTTTTAAACGCAAACATTCTAAATGTGTCCCAGTTTATTCCTGGTTGCAGTGGATGTGAATGACATCAGCTGACAGGAAGTAAACATGGACCCAAGCTGTTGCCTAGCAACGCAATTCTGTTGCAATTCCATTGAAATGTACTAAAACGGAGCATTTCAGACAGAGGGTAAATATAGGTAGGCTATATCCAGGCAGACAGCTTGAGGAAAATAAAGTTTTTTTTTAAACTCAAATGTAAACATGTTCTAGTACAAACCCAAAATACAAGTATGAACCTGAAAATGAGTGTGAGATGTCCCCTTTAAGAAAAGTTATAAAAGAAACACACTAAACATGAATAGGATTTTAAAAGAAAGCTAAAATAGAAGAAGACACAGTTTTATGCCCTCATTTAAAAGAAGTGAGAGTTGGAGCAGATCTCTAGCTGTTCCCGCTATGTGATGCATAAAAAACTGAGTGGTGCTGTTTAGTTTTGTCTCTGGGGACAGTAAGCAGACTTGTTTTAGACAATCAGAGAGTCTGGACAGTTCCTAACGAAGCAGCACATCAGAAATGTAGTTTGGCCCTAAACCACCCAGTGTTTTATAAGCCAACAGTTTCAAATAGTCTTTGACAAACAGTAAGTCAGTGTAAAGAATTGAGAACTGGAGTGATGTGATCCACTTCTCCTGGTCTTAGTCACGACTCTACCTGCCATGTTCTGAATCAGCTGCAGCTGTCTGATGGACTTTTTAGAGAGGCCTGTAAAGACAGTGTTACGGTAGTTGAGCCTACTAAAGATAAACACATGCACAAGTGTTTCTGAATCCTGCTGAGACATAAATCATTTAACCTTTTCCAATCCACCGTTCTTTTTCATAGAAACATTGGTGGGGGTGGGGGAGTACAGGGGGTCTCTAGGGGGAGATAGCAGGTCAACAGTAGAAGGGACCCCTTTCGAAAATGGCCATGCCAGCTTTTCCCCCTAAAAACTTAGCCTAACTTCGGAGCTTTATGTAGCCTTCTTCCCGACATGCAAGCATGACATGGTTAGTAGCAATGGAATCCTTGAAGAAGGTTTTTCTAGTTCCATTTGATACCAGTACCTTCACTCCATAGCTGAGCCTGCTACAGCCTCTGAAAGACAGTAAAGCCCAGGGTGTCGGCGCCCTCTAAAGAGTGGTTAGAGAGGTTAACAAACTCAGATCAGAGATAAAGAAACTGGATGAAGTGTTAATGGACTATCACCCTAAGAATATAGCAAGAATTAGAGAGAGATCCCTAAGAGGGGTGGTATTGGTGGGAAGGGGGCGGGGGGGGACTGAGGAGGAAAACCTTCAGTTAACCGAGGCTTTCACACTGACATTCGAGACTCTCCTTCCTATGTCACATGCAGGCTCACTAGAATATACCGCCCACAGCTTGAAAACTAGTGCAGCATATTTTTCTCTCAAGCCAATCGGAACAGGCTTTTTTAGGAGGGGGGGGTCTTAAAGAGACAGGCACTAAAACGGAGCGTTTCAGAAAGAGGGTGAATACAGGTATATTCAGACAGACAGGATGAGAAAATAATGTGTTTTTGGAGCATTACAGAATGTAAACATGTTCTAGTAGAAACCCAAAATACAAGTCTGAACCTGAAATTGAGCATGATATGTCTCCTTTAAGGAACTGGTTGTGAATATACATAGTATATAGTAACATTAACTCAGCAGTGTCAGAGGCTAGATCTCGTGTTCACTCATTGTGTCTCTGTAGTTCACTGATCTTCCTGTCTGCGTCTCAACCACATGTTGAGACACACTGTCTTTAGCTGAAGGCCAGGTGATCTCTTCACAACACCAGACAGGATATACTCTACTGGTTCCTCTGCCAACAATCACACTGGTTCATCTGATCCTTATAGATTTATACCTCAGAGGACTAAAAAATTATGATGACGAGGAGGATGATAATAAATTGGCCCAAATTGCCGTAGGTTATTGCCAACATTCGCGGACACTGAGCCACTGTGTTTTTGGCCAACCACACTGCCAAAAGTAATATTATCACTTTTTTTTCAAGATGGCTCAGGAGATGGCTCATGGTATTTCTCTATTATGTCCTGGAAATGAGATGAATCAAAATCGCGGGAGCTGCTATCAATGACCATTAAACCTTCCTCCATTTCCAACCAAACTAAAGCTGTAATTCTTGCTTCTTGATTAGTTATATATAGAGAAGATAATTTTGAAAAATGTTCTTAACCGATAACCGACCCTCGTTAACCGATTATTAACCGTTGACCGACAAGATTTGTGCCTCGCATTCAGCGGTGTACCAGCTGCAGTGTATGAGGACAACAGACAACTGAGTCTCCAGTTCACCGTACGGGAGCGTTAACTTAGCAGGCAGCCACTTTCCCAGTAAAAGTCTCCACCGCACATTTAGTTTAGTTTAGCAGGTTGTCAGCTGTGTGTCTGTCCGGCGTAACGACACTCTGCCTGTCTGGATTAATGATAGTGATTGACCTACAAACAGTGTGTGTGTTTGTGCCCGCTGTAGCCACACACATACACTCTGTCAGCGGGGCATAACTTCAATGAGTTTCCGACCGACTGCGTTGTCGGTGGCGTTCTAGCTGTGAACGTAGGTGTAGCAGACAGTGTGTGTACAGTTTATTTGTCAGTGAATAAATGCTACAAGGCTACGTCTCCTCCTCTCAAGCGAGCTATAGACGGGAGCCAACTTCCTGTATCTGTAACGCCGGCTCCGCCTCTTAAGGTGGACCAGCTTTTCTCCTTTAAGTGACGAGTTTTTCTCAGCTTTTTAATTAATTCTGAACATTTCTTTTAACCGTTTTAACTGATAGGGTTAATCGGTTAAAATGTTTAATGTCGGTTAACGGTTAATTATTTACATCCCTAGTTATATGAGTAAATTATTAGTATTTTGTCACACTACACCATTAGGAATCATAACTATATATAACACTGTGTTACCATAAACAGTTGAAGGGGGCAGATTAGTGAAGTTATTCAGTTTGTCTGGGATAATTCAGATGTGTGTGAAGCCCCTCTGTGGGCCTCTTTGGTTGCATTTGATCATCATTCTCCCTACAAGCGTCTTAATTTGAATCCTCTGAACCAATCATCATCACTTACGAGCTCTCCAAACACACCACCGGATCAATTATGCATGGACCTCAATGGGCCCAAATGAGAGTTCCAAATCTCTCTAATGGAAATAATTTGTTATTTACAAGTTCAAAAAATCATTGCTGTGTTTCTCTCTGCTGTAGAAAAGACCAAGGTCCCTGCTGTTTGATGAAAATTCTCTACATTGGGTTGCCAGTGTGAGGGCAAACATTTATTAGAATAGGAAGAGTCTTTTTGACGCACTTGTGTAAAATATCCTGTCGTCCTTTGAGTTACTGTCACATTCAAAGGGAATTAAACATGCATTGCCGAAGCTAACTAAGTGCCACCCTGCCTGGAAGTGTGTGTGTGTGTGTGTGGGTGTATGTTAATGAAATCCATATATCTCCTTTGGTGGCAGACAGCTTGTGTTTTCACCAAGATTGAGTAAGGTCAGTTTAGTTTGCTTTTAGACTGGTCTGGTAAACAACAAAGACTGACTAACTGTGTCAGGAAATAGCACTTTGAGCTAAATGCTAACATCAGTTGCTCACAATTACAATCTTAGTTTAGCGTGTTGGCATGCTAACATTGCTAATGAGCACTAAAGCATAAAGTGCAGTTGAGGCTGAGGGGAAGGTCATTTGGTTGGTGCTGCAACCGACCCCCTCCCGCACCCCCCGGGTGGGGTCGGATTGCCCGTCCATTAGTCTGTCTGCACGTACGTTCGTCTGTCTGACCCTCTCATGATGACGTTTGAGATATCTGTAACTATTATTTAGGATAGTCAGAACTGAATTACAGATATCTCTATAACTTTAACTAGTCAGAATGACGTTATAGATATCTGGAATAAGAATTCTGACTAGTCACAATGTAATTGTAGATATCTATAATGTTAATTCTGAATAGTCAAGCTTAGCTACTAAATTGGGGTTTCTGCCATCCTCCATATGGTGCACATGACCAAGCCAGCGAAGGCGTCTCTGCTTGAGGAGTGTGGACAACGACGGGATCTTTGCTCGGGACAGGTCTGTTGAAATTGACCTCTCAGAGACAAATATCTTGCCTGACACAGAGGCTTACAGTAGGCTTATCTCCGCTAACATTATACATCTTAACATCTTTGGTCTGGTGTTCACAGACAGCTGATGTTGTTCAGTTTCTTGTCCAGGGTCCTTGCTGTTTCACTGATGTTACGTTCCAAGCACTTAACTACAAACCATTCAATACCATAAGATCTCTACTGGTACACCCTGAAGACGGTATTGACTGGAAGGCCGTATGGCCAAGTGGGCGGCCATGTTTATTTTGCATCCTGTCAAGAACTTGAGCCGAAGACAACATCCATGACCTCCCAAGTAAAGAAGACTTTATGATTTCATTCTGACTTTTGTCTTAAACACAGGGTAAGTTGTTTGAGACTTAGCAAGGGCGGATTCCCTGATGATTTCACCTGCCACTGCCAACAATTTAACCGTATTTGGCGGGTGCTAATTTCAGACCCTGCCTGGTGAAAATAATTTTATTAAACCTATGAATTTAGGAATATGTCACATATAAAAAACAAACTGATGCAATGAAGCTGTGGCGTTTTAGGGCCCCATGGAAGTTGCTTGCTTTGCCGGACTGACAATCCAGCCTGGGTGACAACTGACAAAAAGACAAACACGTCTCAATTTCTAGTTTGCTATAGCTATGTTGTGAAATGAGCAATGAGTAAGCAACAGTTTTTTTTACAAGATGCAATAACCCCTTGGAGATATTTTTCTGTTATTACTTTACTCCTAACTGCATTTTCCAGTAAAATATTCTTGTAATTTAGCAATTACAAGAATGTTAACTTCTTGAAGTGGAGAGTTGTGCAGCTTGAAGCACAATCAGCCATGTGTTGTAGTCTTAATTTCCCAAGAATACACAGGACAATTAGTCTTATTGAAGAATTAGACAGCTTTGCAAAAGACATCCATATGAAGTCTGACAGATCCTATAGACACAGTCATAGCTCAACTCTGTTGTAGGTCTGCATTTCAATTTTCAGGACCCTTTTCATATAGAGCAGGTCGAGACCGTTCTCTAAAATTTAGAGACCCAACAAGAGATCCCCCATGAGGATGCACTTGGTGCGACAGTGGCAAGAAAAATTGTCCCTTTAACGGCTAGAAACCTTACAGGTTAACAGGTTAGAGCAGCCAAACTGCCCGTGTGAGACGTGTCTCAGCTGCGTCTCTTCTAGAGAATAGAGGTCTCGCCTATTTTTGACGCGTGCCGGGCGCGTCTCACAGCAGCAACAGACAGTGAAAGTGATCTATTGACTGTATATTAACATCATATCAACTACATTACTACAGTTCAGATGTCTAGACATCTGTAGAATATGTGACGGACAGTGAAGGTGATTTATTGACTGTATATTGACATCATACCAGCAAGATTACTACAGTTTCGATGTCTATTTGTAGAATATGTTATGGAGATGAAAAAAAGTAAAGACTTATTTTTAAATCAACACTTCCTGCTTTCATTTCAAAATAAAAGCCCTCAAGCATTTTTTCTGTGGCCAGAATTCCTTCATTTGTTAACACCAGACTTTTATTCTGAAATATGAGCAGTCAGTGCTGTGGAACATGCAGTGACTTAGAGAGCTCAATGAATTGATAAAGTATGGAGTTTAAATCAACACTTCCTGCTTTAATTTCAAAATAAAATCCCTCAAGCATTTTTTCTGTAGACGGAATTCCTTAATTTGTTAACACAAGGCTTTTATTCTAAAATATGTGCTGGACAGTGTTGTAGAACATGCAGTGACTTAGAGAGCTTCATGAATGAATATAGTATGGAGTTTTACTATTATTTACAAATTACCACACGTTACTTAACCTTTCTCTGTCTAAAAAAGTATAAATGATATTTAAAATAAAATGAAATGGCCATTAAAAGGCAAACTCTATGTAGAAAGAAAGGGCTGACAGCAGCAGCAGAAACGCAGCTGAAATGCAGCTGGTGTGAACGCCTGACGCGTGAATAAGGCAGCCACCACGCCACGCAGCCACCACGCCACGCAGCCGCCACGCGCTCCTGATGTTCCTGGTGTGTCCGAGGCTTTAGGCAGAACTTGGCTCTGCGTGGGCGGCCATCTGCCTCGACCGGTTTCCCTCCACCAATGTGTAATAGGGTTACAAGTATGATGTCATTATGATTCTTTTTCACAATGTATTTCTAGACATGACTGTCAATTGCTACAAGCACTAAACACACACACACACACACAGAGTGGACACACTTCAAAAAGAGACCTTACAAACCAAGCTGTCTGAAGTGCCTACTTAAAAATCTCTGTAAAGCTTCTGTAATTACAGATTTACAGTAGATGAATCCCTCAGTCGTGTGGTAGGTCGAGGACTGCGGCAGCCACCAGGGACTGCTTCTATAGCTACATCACACATATACACACTGACTGTGTGGTATGCCAGAGAGAGAGGAATATATGCCAGTGCAGTGAGGAAAAACAGCTGAGATACTTTAGTAATTTCTCCCATATGTCTTGAGAGTGGGATCAATGTGTTGATATTGGCCTAGATGGTTGGCAGCTGTAAGTAATTGCATTCATACAAACTGTAAGTGAGTTGCCTGTTTCAAACATTCTTATCATAGTTGACAATTTTAAGAAATACAATTTTAGCCTGGCATGATAGCTCCATTAAAAACAGTGGGTTTTTTTGCCCAGTCAGAGCCATCACGTATTGAATAAATCCTTAAAGGGGACCTATCGTGATAAACCCACTTCCATTTGGGTATCTGGAGTTCCTACCAACCCACAAAAAAATGAAATAAGACAACCCAGTCAGTTTTTTGTGGGCTGCCTAGACCAGAAAACATGTGATTCAACAAGCCATTCACGATGTTGCTATATTGTGACAGAAGTACATGACACAGGTAACCTGAAAAATCATGTGCCTCTGTGTCCTCCGGTGCTCCTAACGGCATCTGCAAGATTTCACAGACCGTAAGAAAACAAGCAGTAAGAGCTGATCTGAGGTCTGCTGTCCATCTGCTGTCAATCACTCACAAACTCAACCAAACGGTCAAACTAAGCAGCTCTGATCAAATATGAATCAATATTCTGTTACGTTAATGTCTATTTCTCTCCTCAAATGTTTTCAGAATCATCTTGTAGTGCACGCTTTAGCAGTAAAATTAGTTTTAAAAGAATCTGGTGAAGGAACGCCAAGTTCCGGTCACATGACCGGAGCACAGCCAATGGGACGCTCTCTCTCTGAAATGACTTGTGATTGGTCAAAGTCTCGATTTTTTTTAAAGTCTGAAAACAGAGCCATGAGGAGGTGCAGAAGTCTAGTTATCTCTCAGAACACTTGAATTACAATATGCTGAAAGGTTATTATGGAAATTTGAGTTGAGAATCTTTTTTTTACTTTGATTCATAATTTTGTACCGGCTGCAGAGCTTGCCAGTGAGAGAAGTCACTCTGATTGGCTGTTCAGCTTCAACAAATCAGTGCACAAGAAGAGAAACGGAAGTCAGGAAAGCAAGCAAACGAGTAAAGTCAAGAGGGTACACTTGACATCATCCCTAATGTTTACAGATGGTAAACATTAGGGATGCACCGATACTGATACCGGTATCAGGTCCGACACTGTGCTCATGTACTCGTACTCGCAAAACGGCTCCGATACAACGGCACCGATAAAACTTTACAGCAGGGCAACGTTAACCTCTCTTCACCATCTTTCGGGTCCTCACGCTCCACCTCCCCGACAGTGCGGGCGAGACGGGCCGGTGGTGTGCCCGACCCCGCTGGGCCGGGATCACACCTCAGCTGGCGCGCGGCGGCCCTCACCTTCATTGCACCACAGGGTTTTGCTTGCACCCTCTGACTCGTGCGTGCGAGTCAGAGGGTGAGTTACACATCTTGGTTTCAAGACAGGTCGGGTGGGTTGCTGACATCTCCACACCCCTGGCAGCCTGCCGTGTGTCGCTCACACCCTCCAGCTGGCTGTTAACGAGGGTCTTTTGGCACAAGGAAGTACTCGTATCGGTACTCGTTATCGGCGAGTACCCAAACTTGTACTCGTACTCGGTCTGAAAAAAAGTGGTATCGGTGCATCCCTAGTGAACATGAACCGGACCAGAACTAGAAGGAAACAATGTATAATTTTTTTCCCCCTTTGTCTGAACCAAACTACAGATGTGAGGGCGACCTAACACATTATTGGGATATCTCTGAATTTCATATGTATGCCATTTGTTTCCAGTCAACATTCAGGCCTAATGATCAGTACAGACGGTGCTGGCGAGCCTTGACTACTGCCACGCGTTCCTAAATGGTCTCTCAGGCAACACCACAGGTTAGAGATCACATTAGCAATGAAATTCTGGCTCTCTGTGCGCTCTCAACTCCCTCAGAAGAGGAAGAGGAAGATTTACCATTCTACTGATGGACAATCATTTTCAAAAACCTGGAGGAAAAAGAGCACATCCAATTTAAGTGAGCTTCTGCCCTGCAGGGGCCTCTTAACAAAGAACAGGAGTTTTGGCTGAGTGTCGGCCGCAGGGCCCCCAGCCTCTTAAGCACTTACCTATGACCAAACGATAAGTGCAATTGAATACGTGTCATTGTCCGACAGAAGCTGAGCCTCATTCCTTCTCTCTGTGCTGTCTGATTTTCACACAATGACAGAAAAAAAGAGAGAGATGAGTGGAGTTGGGAGGCCGGGCCTGTCTGTGTAATAGCTCACAGGAAAAGACAACTCTGATTGGATAAGGAGCTCCAACAGGGATTCTGTGCCTACTCCCTCAAAAAGATATTAAGAGATATCATGAAAAGATATTTATCGTAACAACAGGGAGGTGAGGTTGTGTTCACAGATAAATGTAGTCACTGCTCTGCTCCAAAGAGAGAGAAAAGCAAACGTATATCAGGTGCACTGATCAAAACTCAGACAAGGGATGAATACAGAAACCAGTGTTCTGAATAATATGACTTTGGATGGATCTCTCAGTATTGTTATTACTCTCAGATGGCATTGTGTACACACAATAGTGGCCTGATAATACCTGATTGAGAGTTTCTGCTGTTTTTCACACTTTATTATTTCTAATGGTGAGCATTTTAAGTGCGAAATAAAACAGATTTAGTGTGTTCTTCAGAGTCTTGTCAGGGCGGGTAAAAACCCTCGGAAATAGAGATTTATAGAGCATCATGGGACACTAAAACTCCCCACCAAATCCCAGATTAATGAGCAACTACACTAATAAAATGACAAACAGTTTTTATGTCAGTGTGGTCAGAGATAAAGCTCCATCTTATTGATGACACAGAGAGGTGGGAGGTTTTGTTTTAGTAGTGGGAGGACAGATTAATGTCAGCTGCAGTCAGGGGTTCTTTAAAAATGATCAATCTGTAATAGGGATGCACCCTAATGGTACCAGTATTAGGCATCGGGTCCGATACTGTGCTCATGTACTTGTACTCGCAAAACGGCTCCGATACAACGGCACCCATACCACTTTATGGCAGCGTGACGTTAACCTCTCATCACCATCTTTCAGGTCCTATCGCACGCACCCATGCTCCACCTCCCCGACGGTGCGGGCGAGACAGGCCGGTGGTGCGCCCGACCCCGCCGGCCTTCACTTTCATTGCGCCACAGGGTTTTGCTTGCACCCTCTGACTCGCGCATGTGTTAGACTCCTTGGTCCGTGTTTCAAGACAGGTCAGGTGGGTTGCAGATATCGCCGCAGACCCCTGGCGCCTTTTACATAGGCCGTGCCCCGCCCTGGAAAGCACCTTCGCCCGAGCCTTTCCAAGCCGACCTAGAGCCGGTCGCGGCGCACCGCCTCGTATGCAGGACTCCCCAGCCTGCCGTGTGTCACTCACACCCTCCAGCTGGCTGTTAACGAGGGTCTTTTGGCACAGAGAAGTACTCGTATTGGTACTCGGTATCGGCGAGTACCCAAATGTAAGTACTTGTACTCGGTCTGAAAAAAAGTGCTATCGGTGCATCCCTAATCTGTAACAATGGTAGTGTATGTTAAAGGGGTACTCCAGCAATTTAGTATTACACAGCTATAATGTTGTGGGACACAAGTTTAAATGAAATATGCTCACTTTCAGTCCCTGGTATGGGTTAAGCTCCAAAACCACTGAATACCACATTTCTTTTCATTAGACCCTTCTGCCTGGTAAACACCCACATCATTCAAACTCCACACCTGGAGTTTGTAAATCAGGCATTCTTCTATTCATTTGTAGTCTCTAGGCCAAGTTTCCATAACCTGGCCTGATGACATCATCATATAACTAGCTAAGCTACTTGAGTAAAAACAGTGACATGCTCCAGATACAGTATACAGCATCTTTTGGAGTTTGTATCTCTCTACTACAGATGTATTGGATTATATTCCCCAACACATCCTCACACCCAACTCGTCAAATACCGCCGCCTAGCATCGGAGACCGACACACAGGGTACCTCTGTTGGCCGGACCAGGGACGGCAGGTCAATGTATGCTCGTTACATGCACAGTGTCCTTTCAAAATAAACTGTCGTTTTCACAGGAAGTTAGGTTTAAGCAATACAACCACTTAGTTAGGGTTAGGAAACGGTTGCGGTTGGCGTTAACTTCACTGACTAGAGACTCATGTGACTCACAGGGCTGACGATATTAAATGACTCAAGTGACTTAAGATTGACATGACAAAATAAGTCAAAGTTACATTTAGTTCCACACAGGACACGAAAACCGGTCTGGTTGAAAGTCTTGCTATTATGCTATTAATACTACGTCAGACCGTCGAATAACGCTACGGGTGAAAGCCCGGTTCATCACATAGAACGGTGAAAACGGGTTGGTTCCCCAGTAATGCTTTTTATCCCCCTGCGACAACGTAGTCGGGGCTATATAGCCCTCCACGTGTCCTTCCGTCCGTTCGCGTGTCACACTTTTGTTCCCGGAGCTAAACTCGGAAACTATTTAACTTAGGAACAAATTTGGTATGATGGTTGACAGTGTGGTCTAGCTGTGCATTCTGGGGGTTAAAAGTCCAGTCAACATTTTTTTTTTTTTTTTTTATCACTTTCCAGAAATTAGCTACACCAGGGCATTCCCAAATCATATGATAAAGGTACCAACTGCACCTATATGGCGTAGTGCAATTTGAATCCGCTTTAAGCTTCATACTGTGAAGTTCACGTGCAGTCGTATACATCCTGTGATCGCGCGATGAGTGATGAAAACATTATCAAAGGAAAAGTAAAAGAAATTGACCGGTAAGTAAGTTCTACTGAAACACTATTTACATCATTATAACATGGATCAAATAATACAATTTGTTAGTCCGACCTTTCCGTTGAGCCCACAGCAGTGGAAACTCATTGTGTCTGAAGGCAGAGAACAAACACCAGCGCTACAAGCAGTCCCTGTGAAATGGAAGTTTCAGCTTGAGTGTTGTCTCTGGGAACAAAGTGTACAACAAGTGACTACAACAGAGCCAAGCTAAAGATAAATTGTTCTACTTCGAAAATGGTTGTGTGTTGCAAATGTTAACCCTCCTAAAGCTGCGTTTGATCTCACTTGCAGTGCATTACATTTTGTTCTCCCCCTCGTCGTGGTGGCTTCCAGCCCGCTTCCTCTCAGTTGGAGGTAACAATTCTTTCAGATAAGAAAGCGTATGATATCAAGCCTGCTCTGTGCCATGGTATGTGTGCGTGTGTGTGTCTCTAAATTACCAACATGTGATAATATGAGCATTCAACAGTGAGAGCTGAGGTGAGGTGTTGTGGTTGTTAAGATGATAGCAGTGCTGAGAGAAAGAATCTTTGAATATGATCATTTTCCTAACAGAAGTGAAGAATTATTTGATTGCCCTGATGGTCAGAACTGCATAATACATGAAGCATATGTTCAAATGAGTAATAACGGCAACATAATAAAACATAACCATGCATGGTGTCTGTAATCTGATTAAAATATCTCATACTGTAATTAAATGGCTGGTTTCAAAGAGATAGACTCTGATATGGCTCATGTGTGATGCTACACACACGTTAGATGTCTACTTGTTTGTCTAAAGCAGGAGTCTGCTACTTTATACTACTACTACTCTACTGCAGTTCAGAGGGAAATATTATTGTCATTCGCGTTTTTGCGTCAGCCACTGTAGCTTTCCAACAGGCTTGGCACACAGTTTTGATGGCATTTTTAAAGAGATGTTCAAAGATGAGCGCAAACAAGAGCTGGAAGAAATATTTCCAAGGATTTAACAATGAACTCTTGTCCTTCTCATTGATTGCTCCACAACACTGTAAGTGAATGATACATTCAGCCATGTTTTCCTCCTTTTGTCAGCTGTGAGCAGATGTCATTGCTCTGTGATAGCCTGGAGGTAAGGTGCTTCACACCTACACACAGCTCCTCCAAGCTATACATCCAGCACTGAAGACACGGTGTGACTCCGCTAAGGGCTATCCTTGTTGAATGCGTCTCAACTTTAGCCATGCCACTCATTACATTGGTGTCAGACAGAGAATGAAAGAGCTGCACCTGGAGGGAAGTGAGCAGCTTTTCTTACAGATTTATGGTGAGTGACTTTACAGCAGCCTCCTCATCCTTTTCTTCTGCATAGCCTCTTCAAGCAGTTCAAGGAGATCATCCATGTAACCTCAGGTTACACTGCTAGTACCAATTAGATCGCTTGCAATGCGATGTGTTGCATGGCATCAGGAGTGATGTAAGCTCTCTTTGAGCCTTTGCTCTCTGTGATACCAGCGTGCTTGAGGTTTGAGAAGGAGGAAAAGCTTTTTTTTATCTGGTGAGAACTTTTGAATGTCTTCAGGTTGAAGGATTCACACAGAAAACCAGTGTACATGTGAGGCCTGCTTCAGCCACACACCGAGTACAGTATCCGTTAGTACAACAAGTATGTAATATGCTCAACATATCTAAGGTGGTCAGTGCTGACATTTCAGATTTGTCACTTCATCTGCTATGAAAATAACACCTGAAACTCTTAAACAGCATCTTTAACCCTTTGAGACCCACAATAGACCCGTTTTTGTCTTATTTTAGGGAGGACAGGGGGTCTTTAGGGGGAGATAGCAGGTCAACAGTAGATGTCACAGTGGTGTACATCATCTGAAAGCTGGAACCTGGAGATTAATTTGAGATGCTGATCAGCACTGTGTGTCAAGTTGTTCTAGTCATCCCATGCTCTACTATGTCATAAGTTAATGCAGCAATTTTTGGGTTGATACCATTTGTTACACAGATTTGGTGTTCAATTTAACAATTCTTTTACCACATATTAAGACACCAAGACCCTGAGGAACACCATAGAAAAAGCCATGCTGTGATTTGGAGATTTCTGCAGAAGAAGAATATGAGAAGAATGGATTCTCATGGACTGGATGGTGAGCACTTCTGCTGTGTAAACTGTTCAGAAACCCCCTTATTGTCAATCTAGCTAGGAAAGCCATCCATCCTCTGAATGCTCTAGGTCTCTAGTCTGATCCATCCATCCTCTGAATGCTCTAGGTCTCTAGTCTGATCCATCCATCCTCTGAATGCTCTAGGTCTCTAGTCTGATCCATCCATCCTCTGAATGCTCTAGGTCTCTAGTTTGTGGCTGTAAAGTTTCATGAGCCTGTGATTATCCTAGAGGTCACCTCAGGTCATTTTATACAGTGAGGTCACATTTCACTACAATGAAATGGCTACTATGGAGACTAACATCATCACAAATGAATACAGTTGGGCTCATTGGTTCTGCAGTTAAGTTTTAGTGTTCAAATAACAAATTCCCATTTTAATGTCAAATTAAATGCCTTATGTTCTGACTCCATTTGTCTTTCAACAGTCAAAATATATCAGATATTTCAGCACCTTGAACTACATTTTGGTTTGGTTCTTTTTTAGTGTATAAACTTGTATTTTAGTTTTATATTTTATAATATATAAGTAAAGATAACTCCATTATCAAAATCTAGTGATAATTGCACCAACAGATCACAAGTTCATACATGGGGTTCTCCCTAAAATGTCCCGGTCATGATCCAGCTAACTGTCTGTAAGCCTGCACTTTTGCAGGTTTGGGCATCAGGACTTATTGCTCTGACAACAGTTCCAGATGAATTTTAAAGGTCCCATATCGTGCTCATTTTCAGGTTCTTACTTGTATTTAGGGTTTCTACTAGAACATGTTTTCATACATTAATGTTAAAAAAACAACTTTATTTTCCTCATGCTGTCTGCTTGAATATACCTGTATTTTACCCTTTGTCTGAAACGCTCCGTTTTAGCGCATTTCAATGGAATTGCAACAGAATTGCGTTGCTAGGCAACAGCTTGGGTCCATGTTTACTTCCTGTCAGCTGATGTCATTCACATCCACTGCAACATGAAATAAACTGGGACCCATTTAGAATGTTTACATTTAAATCTTTGAAATGGTATAAATATTGTAGATTTGTGACATCACAAATGGACAGAAATCCTGACGGCCTGTTTCAAAAGCTCAGTTTCTGAATACGGGCTGTGTGTATTTCTCTGTGGATTAAGCGTTTCGATACTTTCACAGTATTTATATAGAACTTAAACCTGCGTTATAACATAAAAGACATGAAAATGTCACTTTTTACAATATGGGACCTTTAAACCAGCTTTGAAGAACCAAAAAAAATCCAGACTCGTCAAATTGTGTTCTTCACATGTGGATAACAAAGTTATCCACATGTGAAGAATGGGTCCCTGGTTTCATTCTAATGTATTTACAATACAGCTACTTCACGGTTCAACTTTACACCACCACAAGGTGTGGGTGGTAGAGCTGGTATGAGTGGTGCAGTGATATGTACTTATTATGATATGGATTTGGCTTTACTAGTATATAGCCTAATACATGTTATTCGTCACATCAGCATCAGATAAACGCGTGTTAACAAATGAGCGTTCAAAAGTATAGAATCACCCAGGAAATGATATGCTTTTGATAGAAATGGATACTTTAATTCATCATAGTGACAATTCACTGATCATATTCATATTATGATATTCATCTTTTCTATTTAAGGAAGCAGCTGACTGTGGACCTGTGCTGCATCTATCTCTCAAACTATAAAGTTTGATGTCCTATTGAGCAGTTTTGCATCTTCTACTTCCTTTTCTTGATCTTGTACTGGACACCTCAGTATGAAATCTTCATCCAGTGTGATGCATGAAATAACTTTCATTTCACTAGACAACCACAGACCTGTCCATTTTTGAACCCATAATTAATCTACAGCAATACCAGTACAGGTAGCAACCCAAGGAAAAGACAATTTACCTGCTTTATTTGAACAGAATAATGGGGGTCAGGTGTGCTAACGTAAGTACAAAGATGTCCCTCATAGCCAATTTGTATTTGAACGTGATTAATCAAGGATGAGCAGGAAGAGTTTATCATTATCATCCTAAAGTAATGGCTGCTGGAAATGGGGCTTTGCAGTTTTATGTGCATAATTAATTATACAGTCATTTCCAGAAGTAATATCCATTTTCAACATTAGTGATGCCTTGGCTATATATTTAAATTAATCTAATGCCACCAAGTTGAATGAAAGTATCAATTTCTATCAAAAACATCTGGGTGATTTAAAACTTTTGAACACAAGCGTACACTTCCCTTTTACACTAAAACAAATGCACCATTTCCATGATAAGAAAAGGTGGTTGAGGACATGAGACAGACATATCGGCAAATTTAAAAAAAAAAAAAAAGACAGATCAGAGATGACTGCCATAGTCAGCAACTAGTTGCTGTCTTCATCATACGTAAATATAATGGTGTAAGGACATTATACATAGCACTACTGTGCATATGTGTGAGACATGGTTCCCATCCAGAATACAGAGGTACACACCGATCAGACATAACATTCAGACCACTGAGAGGTGAAGTGAATAACATTGGTTATCTCGTTACAATGGCACCTGGCAGTGGGGGGGATATATTAGACAGCAAGTGAACATTTTTGAACTTTGAACTTTGTGTTGGAAGCAGAAAAAAAGGGCCAGTGTAAGGATGTGAGCGACTTTGACAACAAGGGCCAGATAGTGCTGGCTAGACGACCGGGTTAGAGCATCTCCAGAACTGCAGCTCTTGTGGGATGTTCCCGGTCTGCAGTGGTCAGGACCTACTAGGGATGTTCATAATTAACCGTTTAACCGTTAACCGACATTAAGCATTTTATCCGATTAACACTATCGGTTTAAGGAGGAGTTGTAGTTTCGTAACATTTATTCACCAACAAATAAAGTGTCCACACACTGCTACACCTACGTTCACAGCTAGAACGCCACCAACAACCTCACACTCACCACCAACACACACACACAGTCTGTTGGAAACTCACTAAAGTTACTCAGACTACGTGTGGCAGCGGCGAACACGAAGCCTTCGGCAATGCTAGAGCTGCTAACGTAGCACAAATACACACACTGTTTGTTGACCACTCGCTAAAGTTAACAGACACACAGCTGACAACCTGCTAAACTAAACTAAATGTGTGGTGGAGACTTTCACTGGAAAGTGG
Source organism: Sebastiscus albofasciatus (assembly GCA_916701655.1). Lineage (NCBI taxonomy): Eukaryota > Metazoa > Chordata > Actinopteri > Perciformes > Sebastidae > Sebastiscus > Sebastiscus albofasciatus. The sequence continues at coordinate 38,009 of CAKAOI010049447.1, forward strand.
CTGCATGTCAGCGACACTACACGCAGCATCGTAGCTGCTAAGTTAACGCTCCCGGATGGTGAACTGGAGACTCCCGTCAACCAATATCTGTTGTGCTCCTGCAGCTGGTGCGAGTCACAAATCTTGTCGGTTAACGGTTAATAATCGGTTAACGAGGGTCGGTTATCGGTTAAGAACATTTTGGCCCGTGTTGGCCCGTGTTGTCCGATCCAATAGAAGAGCTACTGGAGCTCAAATTGCTGAAAAAGTTAATGCTGATTCCGATAGAAAGGTGTCAGAACACACAGTGCATCTCGGTTTGTTACATATGGGGCTGCGTAGCCGCAGACCGGTCAGGGTGACCATGCTGACCTAATGTTATGGCTGATCGGTGTAAGGCAACAGTGAAAACACTGGTTTCAACAAGTCACCCAAAACAATCTGAACCCAAAAGTACTGCAAATATCCCTGTGCCTCTATCTTTGTGAGGACACTTGTTGACATAATACATACCCTAACCCTTACTCTAACCTTAACCTTCACAACTAAATGCATAACCCCAGCCCTTACCCTAACCTAACCTAAACCTTATTCTACCCTAGGGGTCTGCAACCTGCGGCTCTTTAGCCCCTCTCCAGTGGCTCCCTGTGGATTTATCATTGTTGTAGGTCTGTACTACGACGGTACGACGGAGTATAAGTGCCACATTGAGGAAAAAAATAAATCTGAGATTTCGAGAATAAAGTCAGAAGTTTACGAGAAAAAAAGTCGTAATATTATGATAATAAAGTCCAAGGTTTACGAGAAAAAAAAGTCATGTCTAAAATGGCTCTTTTGATAGTAAAGGTTGCTGACCCCTGCCCTAACCTAACCTAAAGCTTACTCTAACCTGAACCTTAAGACCAAGTCCAAATGTGCCCACTTTCCTCACTCTGAAGGTCTAAAACTGAAACTGGTCCTCACAAAGTTAGATGTACAAGCACACACCATGCCGTCAGCTATGTACTTTGATAAGCTCTTCTCTTCGACCATGCCTCCACAGGCTCTGTGAAGAATATGAATAGTTAATCAATGATAACTTAAACTCCAGGCAATACATTACTACTATCCCAGAACCGTGTACTGCAATAGTCTGTTCAAAATGCTTTTGTCTTGCTGTCTTTGCTCCCATTCCTCAATCAGATCCTCAATCAGATCCTCAATCTGTTGCATTCAATCACTTAACCGTTTTGCCATATAATTACAGGCTGGAACTTCCATTCTGATTGGTCCAGGTTGGACTAAGTCCGTTCCAGTCTGGGTCTAATTGGTGTTGACAGTGAGCTGATGAATTCAGACAGGCTATGGTGTTGCAGGATTCTAAGTGCTCTCTGATGCAGTCACTGTCTGACATCGTGGTAGTTGATTAAATGAACTGCCGGGTCCCTAATAAACCCCTCTTCCTCCCACTTTCTGTGCAATATCTAAGGTTTGTCTGCGCCAGAATATCACATGAAAAACAATGTGGTGATTTGATTAAACACATCAATTCAGGAATATGTCACATAAGCACAAGATTGAGATAATGAAAGTCTTAAAACTAAATAGCTTTTAAAATATTGCCAAATTCTGACAGTAATATACCGTTGTTGTTCCTAAATACGATGAAATGCTGCAAATTTTGAGCCAAAAATCTGTCACGGTCGGTAAATACAGACAACAAGGGGAAGAACCCAAACACAGACAAAGCAGGATCGGTTCAGTGGTTTAATGGAGAAAATACAGACGTTTACGGAGTCACAAGGCAGGCAAAGTCAAATACATTAACAAAAAACAAATAGCTCTGTGCTTTGTGGCATGTGGAGTTCTGGGTCCTCCGGGGGAGTTGGTACTTGGTGATTGGGACTGTCAGCATCACCCAGTGGGTGAAATATTATCGATTTAAAAAAAAAAAAAAAAAAAATGGAAGCAAACGCTAATAATATACGTGACAATGTGAGATCTTCAGCCTCTTTGAATTGTGCAAGCATTGCTAACAAATATCCATCGAATGATTATGGAGTCTACGTCTAATAATGTCACCTCATCATGCTAATGCCATTACTTGTAATTACATTTGCCAAAATTGTCAGTGCATTTTGCATCAGCTGACTCCAAAGCCACGATAAATTAGATTCACCTCTTCAATTTTCTGTCTGAAGGTGTTTTCCTGTTAGAGGGAGAACTGGCGTATGGAGTTCGGAGGAAATGGTGGCTAGAATTCTCAGCTCCTGCAGAGGGGGAGAGGAATATGGGTGAAGAGTGAAAGTGCTTTATCATGGAGCTGCTGTGAAGTGTGCAGTTCATTGCTTTTGGGGAAGATTCCTAGTGGGGACCGGTGTGCCGCTCCTCAATCTCCCCAGCTCGTCTGCTAGGACTGAAAGAATGGATGGGTGGAATGACTGCATGTCTGTCAGAGCTGCTGTCAGTGAGAGTGGCTGAGTGCATATATGTGGAGAAAAATGTGCAATCAAGTGTTAAACTGATGTGGAAAGGGAAAAAAACTGAAAAGAAAAAACCTTTAAAAAGGAATAGAAATAGAGAGCATCTACCTGCCTGACAAAATGTGTTAAGTTACTTCTAAAACTATTAAGCTTTACTTTGGAAAATAAAACTGATGTAGAAAGGCAGCTGTGCTTTTCAATCCTCCTCCATCATCTCAGTTTGCTTCCTCTGACATTTCTGTCTGATTTCCGTTTGATACACATTGTGCACTCGGAGGTGACCCCACTCTGACTGTTCTCCGTCTCCTTCAGCCGGGAAGAATTTGGGCCATTTTCCTTCAGGAATGTTGGAGTGAGACTCCGCTTCCAGACTGTGTTAGGGTTCAGCGTGGTTACACCGTGTTGTTGCCAAATTAAAAAAGAGAACTGGCTTCGGGCTTGGATCCTGACCGAAAGGACAGGATGATCTGAGGACGATCAGGGTCAAAGATCCGAAACTTACTGTGGTAAATAAATATTCAGATCCTTTACTTAGTAAATGTAAAAAAAGAAAAAAGTCCTATATTCAAAATATTACTTAAAGGAACAGTTCAACATTTTGGGAAATAAACATATTCACTTTCTTTCCGAGAGTGAGATGAGAAGATTGATATCAATCTCAAGTCTGTGTGTTAAATATCAAGCTGGAGTTAGCCTAGCTTAGCATAACCATAGGAAGCAGGCGGACTGCTTCATTTATTGTACAATACTGCATTGTATTTTAGGTGCCAATTATAGGTTTATAAGATATGAATTAAAGGTGATATTGATAACATTCAGCCATTACATGTCGCATTCTCCCTCCCCTGTTCTATTGCATTCACTTCACAACAAGTCGTTGCCAGGCACTTACCGTCAATCTCAGCCATTTATCCGTTTTTTTCCACACTAACTTGACAACCCAGAGATACCACGTGACACCAACATCGTCTTACTATTGGCTCACGAGCCTTGTTAGAAGAGGGAACTGAACGTCAGATCTTCCACAGAGATAAACAAAACATTCATTTTGGACCCGCTGTTTTAGCGAATTTCAATGCAATGGCAATGGAATTGCGTTGCTAAGAAACAGCTTGGGTCCATGTTTACTTCCTGTCAGCTGATTTCATTCACATACACTGCAACAGGAAATAAACTGGGACACATTTAAAATGTTTACGTTTAAAACTGTGAAATGGTCTAAATATTGTAGATTTGTGACATCACAAATGGACAGAAATCCTGACGGCTTGTTTCAAACGCACAATTTCTGAATACGGTCTGTGTGTATTTCTCTGTGGACTCAGCGTTTTGATACTTTCACAGTATTTATATATCACTTTATAATATAAAAGACATGGAAATCTCACTTTTTACAATACGGGACCTTTAACATTTAATGACTGTACGGGTCATTACATGTAGCTGACTTGACTGCCTCGGTGAGTAACTTGGACTCATCGATGGAAAAATAAGCTAATGTTTGTTTTTTTCACAAAATGCATAAATGTCCCTCATAATACAAATCTCAAAAAGCACATTTAAAACTCATTTGCATTGGGCCTCAAAGTGTTGTTTTTGTCTACATGCAGAAAAACAGAGAGGAAGGATGTTTGTTACAGATGAGAAGAGTTGTTTGTTTAATCCCTGGATAATGTGCGGCGTGTTTACAGCCTGCTGCCGTCAGCTTTACTGTATCTGTGTTGAAACTGAACAGCCTTCTCAGCCGGCGCCGAGGTGTTTGTTGCGCTCAAGAATCCACTTGTTTTTCTTTTATTTATCTAACTCGTCTGTCGCCTCCCGTTTTCTCCTCTGATGGTATCGTAAAAGCCAGGCCAGTTTGATCTTTATTCCAAATGATGGATTCCTTTTTTTCGCCAAGCACAAGATTGTTTTACAACAGGGAATCCATCTCCCTCTCAGTCAGAACTGATGGATTTGGTGTGGGACGCCAGGGCCGCTCCGGGGAGTTGCTGGCTCACAGCCTTTATGGCCGTGATTGAAAGTGAATGCCTTAAATCGTGGCACTTCACGTCAGCCCTGGATAAGATGACTGTCTGAGCTGTCCCTTCATGCCTTTGTCTAGTGTCTTCTTCCTGCCTTTCCCCCACTTCTATATCCATCGTCTGTCTCTCACTTAATGTCCTTTCATTTACATTCATTTCACTTTAGTAGCTCCTTTATGAACCCGACATGTGATTCCATAAATTGGAAGCCGAAGGAGACAAAATGAATTACATCCACCGCAGAACAATAAGAATTAAATAAACCAGATTAGCTGTGTGCTAATCCATGCTTCGGCTTACATTTACAGCTGTACTAAGTAAGATCTGTGTAAGATAAATATACACTCATAAACCTAAAGCCCCCTTCAGATTGGATTTATTTCTCTAGGAGAGGTTTGGCTGATTTCAATACTTGCTACAACTCACTGATTTTAATCCCATCTGGAGTATGATTTCTCTTCTCCTGCTCCAGTATTAAACTGGTCCTCCCGGAACTCACCTTCAGGTTGATTTACTAAGCAAATTTATATCAGCGCTGCAAAATGTAAATCCTTTCCAGTGGAGAAAATACAATGCAAGGCCTTCTAGGGTGGCCTTCCAGTGGAGAAAACGTGATAATATGCCCTCTAGGGTGGCCTTCCAGTGGAGAAAACGTGATAATATGCCCTCTAGGGTGGCCTTCCAGTGGAGAAAATATGATGATGTTTCCTTCTAGGGTGCCCTTCCAGTGGAGAAAACATGATAATGTACACTTCCAGGGTACCCTTCTAGTGGAGCAAACATGATAAAATGCCCTCTAGGGTGTCTTTCCAGTGGAGAAAATGTGATAATGTTCCCGTCTAGGGTGCCCTTCTAGTGCAGAATTGCACTGGGGCTGCTGACTAGGCTTAAGAAGCATCCACACAAACCACCGCTACCAAGCATCTTTCTATCTAACGCCGGATCCATCGTTCCCAAAATGGACGAATTGGATCTACAGAAGGCAGCTAACAAATCTGTCAGGGACTGCTGCGTGGTGTTAACAACGGAGACCTGGCTTCACCCGCTGATACCCGACGCTGCGGTGACCGAAGCAAAGACTGGTACAGTAAGAGCAACGGTGGGACGGACTCTGTATTTATGTGCATAATGGCTGGTGTCCAAACAGCCGAATCACTGACAGTTACTGTTCCCCTGATTCAGAGGCTTTGTCAGTGATGTGTCGACCCTTCTATCTGACGAGAGAGCTGACAGTAGTAATTATTACGGCTGTCTATATTCCACCTGTGGATCTGTGTCTAATCAGCAACCTGATTTACAATTCCAAATTCAGTTCATTTAATGTTATGTAGCCAGAGTGCTCTCTACTTGAGTGTTGTGGTTTACCTTTTGAAACCAATGTTCATTTTGGGATGGGATTTATGCAAAAGTCTAAACCAAGTCAAAATTCTTGTTGAATGTTCATACTTTGCAGAATTGCACGCTTGATTCAAATTATTATTTTTCCTTATGATTTATTAGCTTATAAATTAGTTTGGTTGTAATGTTCAGTAACTTGTCTTTAAAACCAGCATGGAAAAAAATCGTGAAAAGATCGTGGATCGTGATCCTGCCTGAAAAAAAAACGTGATACGATATTTTCGCCATATCGCCCACCCCTATGATGAAGTGTCCTCTAGGGCGCCCTTCTAGTGGAGAAAACGCGATGAAGTACCCTCAAGGGGTGCCCCTCCAGTGGTAAAATTGGGATGCAGTGCCCTTTAGGCTGCCCTACATGCTAGAGAACTCTCTGATTTATTTTTTTTCGCCCATCCCCTAGACAGCCTGAGTCCACTACTGCATGTAATAACAGCCTCCATGCCAATAACAGTGCTGCGAATGTAACACCTGTATCTGTTAGACCTTCAATCACAGATGCAGCAGCATCTAAAGCAGCAGTCAGCCAGTGGTGATAAATCCATTTCGTCTGCATTTGTGGTTTTTGCTTTGCATCGGATCTTTAACTTGTTAAGTTGTAAATTCCCCAGAAAGTATTTTGTTTTTGAATTTACATGAACTCTTCGTGCCATATAAACCCAACTTGACAAACTACTCAAGATTGTTGAACAATGGCTGTGTTGCACTCATATGACTTCTTGTCTCTCAGATACTCTCTTTCTCAGCTGTCACCTAGCAGTGCAGGGGTTTACCAAGCCAGACAATCAATATGTGTGGGTGTGTACGGTTGAGAGACACTGTGTGTGTGTGTGTGTGTGTGTGTGTGGCTGTGTCAGGGTAATGAATCTGGCGTTCAGTGGAAAAACAAGGCTCAGACTGTAAACACCACCGTGGTTGTTCTCCTCTGGCAGGCTAGCCAAACAGACCTCCACAACTGGCATCCTTCACTCCGTACTCTACACCCTACTCTCCACCCAGGCTCCGAGGCTTCTGTGGTAGCAGTTGTAGCATTATGGATAGTGAGAAAAGGTCAGCAGTTTGATTTTTTAAATGGTAAAAAAATGGCTACATTAATGTTGTGTTTTTATCCAAAGCACTTTACAATGTACTTCTTATTTTACTTACTACTTACTATTTTACTTTATTTACTCATCTGTTCACACACACACACACACACACACTAATGGCAGCGAGCGAGGTGCTGGCCTGGTCATCAGGAGCAATTTTGGTTTGGAGCAGGTTTAGTGTTTAGCCCGAGGACACTTCGGCATGTGGTGATTAGTGGACAACCTGCTCCACATCCCGAGCCACAGCGGCCCTTTTACTGGTCCTAACTAGGAAAGCTTTAGCATTTTGAGTTTCTCAAAGCTAAGACCACATTTACATCAATGCTTTGCTTTCTGTCACAAAGAGAATGTTGCTGTTTGTCTCCATCATGCTGCCTTGTGTTTTAGCATACAACAAAAAAAACTACAGCTCCCATGAATTCATAAAAAAAAAAGTAAGCTAACAAAAAGTTGGTCGTTCTGCCATAAAGCAATCCTGTTGTATCCTGCTGTGTACTGAATTAATGATGTTAAAATTTAGTAGCACAGTTAAATAATAAATGACCAAATAGAAACAAAACCCACTGGTCCGTAATTATAGGTTTTATTTATTAATGCAGTACATGTTATAATATTTTACTTTAGTAAAGATTTAGTCAATTTATAATGATTATTATTCAAGGTTCAAGGTTCATTTATTGTCATCGTACAACACATGGTTGCACAACAAAATGCAGTTGTAGAGCCAGCCCTAGGCAAAGGCGGTATAGGCGAATGCTAGGGGCGGCATTCACCCATAGGTGCAACCCCAATGAGGGAAGAAAAATAATTAAAAATGTATAACTTTTACTATTTTTTACTAATACAATTATAATGCTATTATTTCAAAATACTGAGAAAAAAAAGGGCCCACAACAACATAACTATGCAGCCTATTGAATAACCTTTTTTCGGAGTTGTATCATTAAGTGTGATCTGTGTAGCTTAATCTCAAAGACATAAAACTAAGCAGTTTCTGTGTGAGTGTATATGAACACAGTGACTGGTGGTTGAATTGGCTGTGAAGCAAAGGGGCACTAGCTAAAATCTTGCCTAGGGCACCAAATCGGTCAGGGCCGGCTCTAGTCCCTTTTATGCTAATATGCAATAAACAATAAAATGTTTCAATAAATAAAGGTCACTAGAATAAATAGGCACAAGAGATAGAAATATGGAAACCAGTGATTATGTTACACAAGAAAAACAAATGACCCATACCCAATACCCATTCTATGTGAGCAAGACAAGTGTAAGAATAGGGACAGCCCTTTAGAGGGCCCAGGTGTGTCAGCTTCACACAGACTTCAATAGCAGCACCAGGGTTTGTTCTTGTCGTGAAGAGCAGTGCATCACTCAGAGGATTACCTGTTAGGGAGCTCACACATTCATCCACGGCCTATTGTTTGCTGCTGGCTGTGAGCGCTCTGTGAATGGTGGCTGGACCCCAGAATATGTCCCAGAGGATGCTCAGCTTGTTGCTGCTGGCAGCTAAAACGGTGAATCTCCGAAATGTCAGCCGCAATGTGATGAAGGAAAAACAAACAGGTCTTTCATTACTGTGTATGTGATAGGTGTGTGTGTAATCTGTTACTGTGATTTCTGAGCAACAATGCCATCATAATTTAAACAATTCCTCTTTCTGTTATTTGGGGCCGATGGCATTCTGTTCGTATTCTGCTGTGTTTAAATGTGGGGTCAGAAACAGTAGACACACACACACATCATTCCCCGAGGAAGAAATCTGTTGTAGCTGCAGTGTTCCTCCTCTGACACATCAGACAAGCCTGGTGAAAGGCTTTTTGTGTCAGAGTTTTGTGCAGTCAAAGACCCGTCAACCCAACAAGGTATTCCTCTCTCAGTTTCCCATCTTCTCTCCAGAAAACACCCTGCTCCAAACATAAAGCACAATCTCAGCCTGGCTGTCTCTGTTCAGAAATCATTTTAATAAACCGCCTGTCTTCTCTTTGCTTCGTTACACCGCTACATAGACGAGCTAAACCGTTGGTGGCCGTTTGCAGCCGATTAGACTGTTGTCAGGCTATTAAAGGGACTGTTTGTAACTTCTTACACGTATAAATCATTGCTGGTCGGTGTCCCATGCACGCTCGCGTGTGGCTGCGCTGTTCAGACTCAGACTCCAACACAAACTACACGGAAGCACCAAAACCGTAACGTTCTATCTAGTGAAGCCTGTCTGTTAGCCGTGGTCGGAGGACGCGGGGGAGACCGTAGCTTTGGTCTCCAGGACCGGAGTCTACGCTGTACTCTGCTCTGCCTGCCTTCACTCACACACCGCGCTCGTTCTCACTCTCTCGCTCCACTCTGACGCGCACACTACACACTGCAGAAGAGTTAGTAGCTCTGAGAATATCAAGTGAATGTAAAGTGGAAGTTTGTGCAGAAATAAATGCTGAGATTTCCCGTGTCAGCAAGAAACGTTATCGTCTCCGACCAAAACTCCAGTGTCTCCCCTGTTCCCTCCGGCCGAGGCCGGGAGGCTGAGGCAGGAAAAGCCAACACTAGGATCAGCATTGATTCATGGAGAGACCTTGGTCTGGTCAGCTAACATTACTGCCAAGCAGCTGAAATATAGAGTGATATTGTGCTTTTAGCTGACGTGTGTCGCCTCACTGTTTTGAGCAATGCTCGTTCATGTCTATGTAGAGCGAGCAACAGGACGCTGACTTTCGTTGACTTAACGGCCACAGGTGTTGCTGTTAACAAGCAATTTCTGATTCTTACAAACAGACCCTTTAAATAGGCGTTATCAGTCGCTATAAGCCCCATGGATGTGGGTTATTGTGGGCCTACTACACCCACTAGTAGGTTTTATCATCTATTCACATGGTAGATCACCAAAAGCAGGTATAAAAGAACACGACCATAGTAATTATGACAGGAGCAGAAGCAGAAGTCAGGCGCGGTAGTATACAGTAGACAGTGTGAAACTCCATGAGGCGTGGAGGTCGGGGAAGATGGATGGTACACAAAACACAGGGTTTTCAACCAGGAGACCAGGGTTTGCATCCTTTGTGAAACCAACAATGTGTAGTTGTCTTCATGTTCATCATTTTAACCCTAAAAAACAATGTTTTTCCCTAAACTAAACTAAGTGTTTTTGTTTTTTTCCCTAAACCTAAAGAAGTTGTAAATTTGTTGCCTAAAACTAAAGAAGCCTTTTTGTTTGTGTTCAAAACACATTTCATTCAGTTTTACAACATGTAAGAACGTGTTGCTTTTCATTTTCACTTTTACAACGTAGTAGGCATAGTAGGCCCCTAATGACCCACATCTATGGTGCGTATTGACTGATAATGCCTATTTAATGGCCTGATAACAATCAAATTGGGTGGGTTTTGAGGCCTCGAGTTTGGTATTTTTGGCGTCTTGACGTCTTGGTTGTTGGCCATTGCCATCTTGGTCTTTTGCAACCAGAAGTGACAAAAGAGGGTGGAGCTAAGTACAACCAAATTCTGAATAAGACATTTTTTAGGCGACCAAAATGTTACAACTAACTTTCATGAACTGAAAACACACTTTGTAAGGGTTCTCACTTTTTTGCGTTCTCCGCAAAAAAAAGGACAACACCCAGACAGAACAATGTCGTGGTAGTGACTTGAAGCATCCCCTGCTTTACAGTCTATTTGACTCTAAATGGGACCATAATTTACTAAATGAACATCATGCTGTATTGAAGAAGACTTGAAACTAGCGACTGAGACCATTAACTCATGTTTACAATGTTTACTGAGGTAATAAATCAAGTGAGAAGTAGGCTCATTTTCTCAGAGACTTCTATACAATCAGACTTCTTTTTGCAAAGAGATGAGTCGCCCCCTGCTGGCTATTAGAAAGAATGCAAGTTTAAGGCACTTCAGCATTGGCTTCACTTTTCAGACCCGGAGGTTGCCTCACCACTATCATATGACATGACAAATGATGACAGATATATGACATATGATAAATATCAATGCTAGTCACATTGAATATTTTGGTAATATGCTGATTGCAATGGCATTACTGAATGTATTAAAGTCCCATATTGTAAAAAATTTGATTTACATGTCTTTTATATTATAAAGCAGGTTTAAGTGCTTTATAAATACTGTTAAACTATTAAAATGCTCAATATACGGAGAAATACACACAGACCGTATTCAGAAATTGTGCGTTTGGAACAAGCCGTTAGGATTTCTGTCCACACAAATATACAATATATAGACCATTACACGGTTTTAAACGTAAACATTCTAAATGTGTCCCAGTTTATTTCCTGTTGCAGTGTATGTAAATAACATCAGCTGACAGGAAGTAAACATGGACCCAAACTGTTGCCAGGCAACGCAATTCCATTGCAATTCAGTTGCAATTCAGTTGAAATGCACTAAAACGGAGCATTTCAGACAGAGAGTAAATACAGGTATATTCAAGAAGACAGTATGGGGAAAATAAAGTGGTTTTTTTAACATTACAGCATGTAAACATGTTCTAGTAGAAACACAAAATACAAGTATGAACCTGAAAATGAGCATGATATGGGACCTTTAATAATGCTGTAGGTTGGAGAATATGCTGTGTATAACATTCAGGCTTATTTGTAGCTTTAAGTAGTCTGACCCTCCATAGAAATTGGAGTGAGGGGATTATTTTGCTGATGCTCCTTGTGGCAGTTGGGCCAGTGATGGCCAAAAGGTTAGACAGGTGGGCTTGTGACTGTGAAGGTTTGACCCCTGTTCGGGCCAGAAAAATCTGGGCGGTTGAAGTGAAAGACCAGCGCCTGCACCATCCCTTCCCATCCCCTAAACCCATGACTGCTTCACTGAAGCTGCTGACAGGTCAGCAACTGTCACCGCAGCACCACGTCAAGCGCTGCCCCTAACCCAGCAGCACCTGAAATGCCATGTTTTTTCTTTATTAAGAGTCAAATGACAAGGGAACATAGGTGTTGTGCCCTGCTGCTGCTGATTCAAATTACAGAACATAGATGACGCCTGGTGGCAACACCTTTAGGGTCGTTTATCTGGGGAAAAAGGCAGTGTGTGCCGAAACGTCGATTCACATATTGAAACATAAAAATCGATGCTTGATGTTGCTGCAGTCGATGCGAGGGAAGTGAATCATCTCTTCTATCGATAGATGTGGAGGTGAAGGAAAAAAGAGATTGGAAAAGTAAATTATGTCAGAAAAAACTGAAGGGTGGATTCAAATGCAAGATTAAATCAGTGCAAAGTTGGCCTGAAAGTCTAATAAGCAGGATGGGTTGCAATGAGTCAAGCAGCAGCTGTCAGAGGGGGAGAAGATGGGGACAGATAGAGTCAATATCTCCCTCTGTCTCTCTCTCTCTCTCTCTCACGCAGCATTTAGAGCTGCCTCACAGTTTTTAGAGCACCAAATCAATCCGGTGTTTTTTTTTTGCTCCTAATCTAGGATGGCAGATCGATGTCCACAATGCAATGTTCATTAATCAAAAAGATGCTGTATTCATTTCAGGAGAAGGAATGTATTGTTTGGCCCCGTCTTGTTGGTCTAGTAAGATGAGCTCAAGTTCCCCTTCACCTCTCTATCTGCGGTTCTTATCTCTGGCAACTGTGTCATGTCGCGGACAAAGAAACAGCCTCTCTTGGTGTTTCACTCTCACAAACACTTTGTCTTGTCTGTCAGACCAGTGTAGGTCAGAGCGCCTCAAAGGCAACACCATGTTGTTTTCTTGGACTGTACTTGAATACAGCACTGGATGTTGGACTAATGATTGTTACATTATTTAGTGTTGACACATGCAGCCCTTTGAGAGACACAAACACACACAATTATATTCTGGCCAAGTACTGTTTGTTCAGCTCTTTTTTTTACTATATATTTTTCAGCATGTCCCCGCTTGTGAAGACTGAGATTAAGCTCTTGAATAATGTTATTATGATCACGTTGAAACTCGTGTTTGTGTGTGCGTCTGCACGGCAGTACGAGTGTCGACAGGTCAGTGAATTGGGGATCAGACTTGTGAAATGACAACAATGCGGTGGAAGGTATTCAGACCGTGACTGTATCCCAGTGGCAAGGAGGGAGGGAGGGGCAGTGCTTTGGTGGGTGTAGAGATGGTGCATAATTACTAGTTTGAGAGGGGAGATGGTTGTTAAGGAACATCTGGACGCTGGTCCACATATGGGGGGCAGCAGGTGTGTGGTGGAGGACTTTACTGAGCTGCAAAAAATGCAGGTATTTCTGCTTTCTCCCCTAAAACCTTTCTACTGTATTACAGGTATGTATTAGAGGTCATGTAATAGCACAGGGGGACGGTAGAGCTGCCTAGTGGGAGGAGATCTTTCTGTAAAAGTACTGTTCATTTTCTGCACAGACAATGTGAGGTGACAGTTGGAGCAGTTCCAAGACTTGAATGGACATGAAACTCTCCTGGTTAAATCATCGAAAGATGAACAACTGTGTCAGAAAATGTCTCATAGATAGAGAAAATCCCAAAGCTACAGGCCTGTGGACACACAATTTAAAATACACAATAATATGGTCCTCTCTCTAGCTTCATGGTGGAGAGGAGGTCATGTTGCTTTGGCTCTGGTGCCATCTATTTGGCGTGGAGAGGAGGTCGTGTTGCTCTGGCTCTGGCGCCATCTATTCGGCGTGGAGAGGTGGTCGTGTTGCTCGGGCTCTATCTATCAATCTATCGATCGTGGAGAGGAGGTTGTGTTGCTCTGGCTCTACCTATCTGGCGTGGAGAGGAGGTTGTGTTGCTCTGGCTCTATCTATTTGGCGTGGAAAGGAGATTGTGTTGCTCTGGCTCTACCTATCTGGCGTGGAAAGGAGGTTGTGTTGCTCTGGCTCTACCTATCTGGCATGGAGAGGAGGTCGTGTTGCTCTGGCTCTATCTATCTGGCGTGGAAAGGAGGTTGTGTTGCTCTGGCTCTATCTGTTTGGCGTGGAGAGGAGGTCGTGTTGCTCTGGCTCTACCAGTTTGGCGTGGAGAGGAGGTTGTGTCACTTTGGCGACACCGGGAAGCTGCTTGACATCCTCCTGGATCCACCTTCTCACATATGTTCACATTATATGTATTATTTTTTGTCATATGGATTGTCTATGTTGTATTTTCGTTATGTTGTTACTCTGTACAAACAACATGTATTGTGCGTCTGTCCATCCTGGAAGGAGGATCCCTCCTCTGTTGCTCTTCCTGAGATTTATTCCATTTTTTTCCCTGTTAAAAGTTTTTTTTTGGTTAAGTTTTTCCTTATTCGATCAGAGGGTGGTACTGTAAAGGACAGAGGGTGTCGTATCCTGTACAGATTGTTAAGCAGATTGTAATTTTAGGCTATACAAATAAAATTGACTTGACTTGACTTGACCAGGGACTCTCTGTAAGAATCAGAAATGTCTTGTTAACAGCGACACCTGTGGCCGTTAAGTCAACGACAGTCAGCGTCCCGTTGCTCGCGGTTGTGCTCGCACTACGTCGACGCGAGCGAGCATCAGTCAAAACGGTGAGGCTCTGCTCCAACTGGCTCTAGAGAGGGACATTCATGTTTTTTGTGTCAGCCACCGTAGCTCTCCAACACGCTTGGCACATGGGAGAGGCTTCATTTGGTCACAATCTCACTCACCTCACTGCTAGACACCGCCAGATCCTACACACTGGACCTTTAAATGAAAATCTTTGAGATCATTACTTTCGGGAAAGAAGTCTGTTATAACTCCCATTTTGGTAGGAAAGGCTTAAAAATAACTCCCTTTCAGACTGGAAGTTTGGTGAAATGAACTGGTACGGTGTGTTGTTCCCAACGGCAACAGTGGAGTGTTTTGAATAGGCTTCACAACTCTGACTGGCTTCTTCTCCGTAGCAGCTGTGACTGAGGCTCATGGGTATCGTGGTATTTAGAGGCATCCGCCGCCAACTGAGAGAGACGACCTGTAAATGAAGCAGAATTAGCCCAGGAGGCCATTTTTTTTTCTGTTGTTCCCTCACCAGATGTTAAACACACCCTAGAAACGTGTTTCTTAATTAATTTGAAATTATTAAAACTGATGGCCATAACATATAACATAACATAAGCATGTTACTGTAATACATCATCTAGGAGACTGAAAATTTAACATTTCACTAAAACAAAACTTTGCAGGTGAGAAAAATTAAGCAATGTCATTTTCCACTCTAACACACAATATACAGGGGCACTTAAATCTGACCTTTGACCTCCTGTTAAAGATTTGGATGGTTTAAAGGTCCCATATCATGCTCATTTTCAGGTTCATACTTGTATTTTGTGTTTCTACAACAACATGTTTACATACTTTAATGTTAAAAAACACATTATTTCCCTCATACTGTCTGCTTGAATAAACCTGTATTTACCCTCTGTCTGAAACGCTCCGTTTTAGTGCATTGCAACGGAATTGCAACGGAATTGCGTTGCTAAGCAACAGTTTGGGTCCATGTTTTCTTCCTGTCAGCTGATGTCATTAACATACACTGCAACAGGAAATAAACTGTGACACATTTAGAATGTTTACATTTAAAATGAAATGATCTGAATATCGTAGATTTGTGACATCACAAATAGACAGAAATCCTGACAGCTTGTTTCAAACGCACAATTTGTGAAAACGAGCTGTGTGTATTTCTCCGTATATTGAGCATTTTGATAATTTAACAGTATTTATATATTAGCACTTAAGCCTGCTTTATAATATAAAAGACATGAAAATCTCACTTTTTACGATATGGGACCTTCAAGGTAATACACATTTGCAACCACTAGAGTTGTTGTTTATTCTGCAATAGTGTCACTTAAACATCTAAAAAATGAAATGCAAATATACTTAAATATTTCTATTATATGTTCATCTTTCTTTTGGATTATACACTATACTCATAGCCGTTCATTTTCTCTCTTTCTCTCTTTCTCTCTCCCTCTCTCTGTCTTTCTCTCTGTTTCTCACACACACACAGGCACACGCGCGCACACGCACACAATGACAGATTGACTTGAACAGCCGGACGAAGAAGCCAGCATGGGTTCCAATTAGACTGTGATACCAAACCATAAGTGTAGTTGGTGTGTGTGTGTGTGTGTGTGTGTGTGTGCGTGCGTGCCCTGGCCTGGCCTAGTTTTCTAGTTTCGAGAGAAGAGGCACCTGAGGATTGCCTCCACGGGTTCGCTGCCTGGTTGAGAAGCTTTAACCCTGCTGAGCCCAGTCGGGGGCCCGGAGGCAGATGAATGAACAGATAGATGTGAGCTCCAGGAAACACTGATGCAATATTCATTGACTCCATCAAATCTGCATGGAAATTCTCTATAGGTAACATGCAAGAGGAAATATTGCTTAAGCGAAGAGTATTGCTCCAAAATGATAGTGGGTGTATACCCAATTAAATTAACTAACAACCCGTTAATAACGATTGCTAACACAGCATTAATATTTGAGGTTCAGTTCTCCCGTATCACAAAAAAGCATATATTTTTTTAATGTTTTTCTGGTGGTATCTAGCCATACAGATGAGTTTATTTGCTGATTTATTTAGACATTCTGTGTTGAGACTAATGCTCCCACCCCAATGCAATTGAAGTAAATGGAATTAGTAAAGTTGTTCTGTGCCCGAATACACTTGCGTCATCATCCACGTGTATTTGTTTATGTTGAGATCAGTTGTTCTAGTGGCAGAGCATCGTAAAACACTTCATTCAAACTCAACAGAAACAAAATGAAACTCACCAAAACCGTTGTTGTTAGTCTTTCCAACAATCACCAACTAAAGTTTGGTCGAAATAAACTCTTATTTCACGAGTTTGATGTGAAAATATGCCGCTCTACACGTTATTTCCACTGCTGGCTCTCTTCTGTTTTTTTTTTTTTTAACGGTCACTATATCCTGACAGCACTGCATGAGACAGGTCATCTGAAAAAAAAATCATGTGCCTCTATGTCGTCCGGTGTCCTCCGGTGTCGTTCAAACGGTCAAACTAGGCAGCGCTGATCAAATATGAATCAATATCATGTTACATTAATGCCACAATCATCTTGTAGTGTACTGTTTAACTGTAAAATGAGAAAGTTTGTGACCCGGCAGCCATGTTGGGATCACAGCCAATAGGAACGCTCCCTCTCTGAAATGACCTGTGATGGTCAAAGTCTCCCATCACGGGGTAGATTTTCTAAAGCCTGAAAACAGAGCCATGAGGAGGAGCAGAAGTCTAGTTATCTCTCAGAACACTTGAATTATAAGATGCTGAACAGTTATTATGGAATTTTTGCCCAATGATGCCAAAAAATATACTGCCTACTGAAGCTTTAAGGTCATGGATGAAAAAAAACCAATGTTGACAGTTAACCATGTCCACCCTGACCTCCACCCTGACCTCCACCCTTCAACGTTTTGTGGCGCAATAGCAAAGTCTTGATACTTTTGCCTGTACTGGCAGAACTGTAATAATTCACATGGCCACTAGAGGCCCTTGTCAGAAAACGTAAATAATCTCACCTCAAAGTACATTTAGCAGCTGTTCCGGAGCTTCTGATCATATCACATGAACTGTTCTACAACTAGTCCATGACAAATGAGAAAAAACAATCTGTCGATGAAGCTTGTGTGATAACATTGAAAGCACCAGAGCAGCCACTAAATTGGCCTTAAGGTGAGATTATTTTGCTTTTCCCAAAGTCAAGAATGAACTCCTTTAAGCATTTGAAGAAACAACCGATGCTGACGTTTTCCTTATCAGACAGTCTTGCTATTCAAGAGCTGATTAGCATTTTCACCACATTGTTCTCTTCACTTCCTATAACTAGAGGATTTTGTAAGCTGTGCTTGGCACCAGAGGACCTGATCTACTGCTGACTATATAGAGGTCAGAGGTCTAACATACAGCGAGAAAAGATCTTACGGGTACGTGGAGACAAAATCTGGGTGAAAATCTCAAAACCCAAACAAACAATGAGGCTGATTTCGGATGTAGAGTGCGCCGTGGTTTCCTTGCAGCTGTACGGACCACTTGTATAAACTCCAGCTTGCAACCACGGACATCCAATTATAAAATGGCAGCAGGGTAAACAGCAGACAAAGAGGGTTTTATGCAACAGCGGCCGGGTGTATTTCTGACTCGGTGCATGCGAACCTGTACTCGCTTGTCGTTATGTGTGTGCTGTAGCTGTCCCTGGCAGAGACAGGGCACATAAATCACAGCGAGGTATTGAGCCTTTGCCTAATGAGGGAGCGTGTTGAAGTCAGGTTTTCCTTTCCAGCATTTTATGTGGGTCAGTGAGACGGCGGTGTGGAAAGATCACACACATGCACGTCCACTTATGCTTGGATGAACCTGACACCTCTATTCTCTATCTGCTGGTTAAGATGGCAGTTTGAGATGGCTGGTAGCACAGCATATGGACTTATTCAGGTGAGGCTGTGACCGGCCACAAAGGAGGGCTTATCATACTTGCCGGTGGAATACATACGGCCTCGTGAAGTGTGAACTGTGGGTGTGATTTGTGTCAGCTGATATAGGCTATACCTGTGTGTTGGTGCCATTGCTGTGAATCTGACAGCTACCATGGGAAACTCTGCTGCTAGTCTCAATCTCTGTTGCTGTTCTTAGAGCATTTTAACTCCAAATTCTCAGTCAGACCAGGGGTCCGATGCAAGCCATTCTGTGTAGATTCACACTAGGCCTGTCACAATATCAGATTTTTACTGCATGATTAATGTATCCAAAAGAATTCACAATAACGATAATAGAGATAATATCGCGATAGCCATCGAAAATTTAAATCAGTTAAATTAATCTTTAACTTTGTTTATTGTGCGTTTTGTCTCTTTTTTGGCAAATTAATTACTCTCAAAATACGAGTGTAATTGGCGAGAGAGTCTGTAACCATAACTGTACATCAGGGCTGTCAGTCGATTAAAATATTTAATGGCGATTAATCGCATGATTGTCCATAGTTAAATGCGATTAATTACAATTTAATCGCACATTTTGTATCTGTTCAAAATGTACCTTAAAGGGAGATTTTGTCAAGTATTTAATCCTCTTATCAACATGGGAGTGGACAAATATGCTGCTTAATGCAAATGTATGTATATATGTATTATTGTAAATCAATTAACAACACAAAACAATGACAGATATTGTCCAGAAACCCTCACAGGTACTGCATTTAGCATAAAAACAATATGCTCCAATCATAACATGGCAAACTGCAGCTCAACAGGCAACAACAGCTGTCAGTGTGTCAGTGTGCTGACTTGACTATGACTTGCCCCAAACTGCAAATTTAGCGTAAGTTTGGAGCGTTATTTTCTAGTTTCATATGAGACCAGTATCTTCACTCTGGCTTTAAACTGTGTGTATTAACACAACTTGTAATTTTTAAGTTGTAGCAGGGCTCAGTAGCGGGCTCAGTAGCGGGCTCCGTAGCGGGCTCAGTAGCTAAGTAGCTCTGTAGCGGGCTCAGTAGCTCAGTAGCAGGCTCAGTAGCTCAGTAGCTCAGTAGCAGGCTCAGTTGCGGGCGGCTCAGTAGCGGGGCTCAGCATTAAAGAAATTAGTGGCATTTAAACCAATTTGCATTGACGCGTTATTAATGCATTCACTTTTACAGCCCTACTGTGTATATAAAATAATTTACGAAGTGCTGGATTATTTAAACGATATAATCATATGTATATTAATTCATCAATCAATATTTCATTTTTAAATATCACGGTTATCGTCATATATCGCAACACTTCTAGTAGACACAAAGGTAGAACGCACATGAACGCATTTTCCATCTATCCATCTATTATCTGCCATTTCTATCTGGTCTGATATGTGGAGGCAGCAGGCCAAGCAAGGTAGCCCACATGTCCTCCACGTTCTGTGTCTGCCCTGGCAACACACTCTCACTCCTAACTCGTCAAATTCCGCCGACAAAGCCCTCGGCGCCTGATACCAACGCACTGAGGCACCCTTTAGCGTCTGTGCAGCGGGCTTTCAACAAACTCTGATGTTAACCCATCCGCGGCAATATTAGACCCTCAGAGCAACTGAAGTGGTACAAAGAAGGGAGGAATACAGCGTGGATGGATGTGTTAAACAAACACAGGACTTTCCTGCTGTCGTGTGAAACCAAGTCAGCGTTGACTCTATTTTTTTTGTCTGGACTATGATGACTCTTCTGATGGTCAGTAAAGTTTACTTTTAGGATAGAATGTAGCAGGCAAGCAGTAATTTATAGAAAACAAGAGTACTGTGTGATCTGACATTTCATTTAACACAATATAATTAGCTCTGGTCTTCTCGGAGTACGAACCGATTCTTTGTCTTTCACCGAGAGAGAAAGGAACAAAGGGGAGAAAGATCAGGCCGGATAAGTTTAATGAGGTACGATTGCCCTCACAGCACTGACATTTCACACCAGTGCTATATATGTGAAGTGTATTTCTGACCACAATGCCTGCTCCAGAGGCTGATAAAGGCACGGTGCAATCAAAGTTAGCTGGATTCTGACGTCTTGGTATTTACGTGACATTTACTGGCTGAATTATCTCATAAACCCTCCATTTTCTGTTGTTTCTCTCTTCACCACGTTGTCTTTCATTGGATGTCTTGTCGTTTTATTCGTTATTTGTTTTTCTCCTCTGTCCTCTGCGTCTCTGCTTTGTGTTCCTTCAAACTGCAGAAATATGAATCTGTCTCTTGTACTGATATCTAGTAGAACTATTCCTGCAAATTGAATCTAAGATCAGGATAAAATCATATAAATAATAAGAATTATCAGTTAGTCAAGGTATGAGTGAAGTTCAGTTTTACATATGAAAATGCACCAACTATGAAGATTTTATTCCACTTTTGTCTACTACAAACTAAAAATTCACATATCTGCCGTTGTATTTATCATCTCGATCATGTGTGTGGTCGTGTGTGTGTGTGTGTCCACGGCTAATCTCTCATTCTACTGGACCCATCAGCCTGATATTGTCTGTACTCATTTATGACTGTATGCTCAAGGGCCTCTCGTGGTTGCGCTGATTCACAATTTTTGGAAAACGTATTTTATTGACTGTTTTATAGCTGGTCGGAGCCTCAAGTGATCAACAACTGCTTCAGTAGTAGAACGGCAATTCTGGCCATTGGCTGCTAGACTATAAACAAGCCTTACCTAGTCTGTTGCAGGCCACGTTTTGGTCTTTGTCGTGGCTCAAAAACTCAAAGACATCCATAGAAAAGTTTGGTCTTATTTTGAACCGGAGCATCTGCAGATTAATTCCATACCAGGTATGTGATAATTCACTAAAGTTAGGCATGATACAAGATGAATAAATCTCCGTTTTTGTTATCTTCATCACCATCTCGACTGTAAGGGAGCCAGGAGGGACAACTGAGTGAGATTCAAGAGGGGAGAGGGAGACACACACTCTACTGAGTGCACCCTTCTAGGTGCTTTATTTTATCATTTGCTAGAGATTTTATTGCTAGAGGTTTTATTGTTTACTGTGTGTATTAGGTTTGTTTGTTTGCTCATATTTACAGTGACTGAGAGGGCTTAACACACTTCCTAAAAAAACACAAAAGAAAAAGAAAGCATCTTCACTACTTTGACAAAACATAAGCAGCTTTTGGTTAAAGAAACCCACTGCAAATAAAAGACAAAAAAACAAAAACAATTTGCATCAAATTCACAAATTTGACAACACATTTACGGCGTAAAGAAATGCATGTTTATTAATCCAGTCTACAGAAAAATAAAGCAGCATCAGAAACAAGTGGAACTTTGTCACCAAACTGTCAGAATCTGATGTAAGAGCATTGGTTTTCTTTGCAGTAGGTCTTGTGATTCACGCAGTTACCTCAAAAGTTGCTCTCAAATGCTCTTAAAATGCTCAACAGTGAAACACATTTGTCATTTTCCTTCAACAAAACACACAATACACAATCTGCCTCGGCTAAAATTGCATTCTGTTCCATTCTGCATGATAATAACAGACTACAGAAAACACCAGACTCACAGTTATGGTCCTCTCCAATATGCACAGCAAGACAGTTGTTATTGTGAGTGGTAAATTGCTCACTTAAGTGTTTTTTTTAACGGGTAATGTTGTATTGTTTTATATCGCTGTTGTGTTTATTGTTTTAATTGCTGTGATGTTGTCTCAAGTCTTGTGACTGTCATGACTGACTGCTGAGCTGCTCAGGGTAAGCAGCACTTTTCGCCAGAAGAACATGTTGGCATTGTACGTTTCTGCAACCCATGGATATGATGAATGTTGATATTTCATGCAGGCAGTTGAGTAGGTACTTGGGGGTGGGGGGGGGGGGGGTGGGTGGATGGCTGGGTGGTGAGGTAGAGCTGTGTGTCGTCGGCGTAGGAGTGGAAACTGAGACCATGGTGGCGAATAATCTGACCAAGGGGGAGCATGTAGATGGTGAAGACGATGCTGCGTGTAGTGTCGCGGACATGCAGCCACTTTCCCAGTAAAAGTCTCCACCGCATATTTAGTTTAGTTTAGCAGGTTGTCAGTTGTGTGTCTGCCCGGCGGAACGATACTTTGTCTGACTTGTGTGAGTGTCCAACAAACAATGCGTGTATTTGTGCTACATTAGCAGCTCTAGCGTTGCCGGAGGCTTCGTGCTCGCCGCCGCACACGTAGTCTGAGTAACTTTAGTGAGTTTCCAACAGACTGTGTGTGTGTTGGTGGTGAGTGTGAGGTTGTTGGTGGCGTTCTAGCTGTGAACGTAGGTGTAGCAGTGTGTGGACAGTTTATTTGCCGGTGAATAAATGATACCAAACTACATCAGTGGAGAGACCGGAGCCAACTTCCTGTATCTTGCAACTCCGGCTTCGCCTCTTAAGGTGGGCTGTTAAGGTGGACCAAAGCTGGTTAAAGTGACGAGCCGCTCCTCTAAGCCGCTCAGCTTTTGAATAATTATCTAATATTTCTTTTAACCGATAACGTTAATCGGTTAATTTGCTTAATGCCGGTTAACGGTTAATTATAAACATCCCGAATACACACTGCTCCATTAAACCACATTGACACACATACAGAGAGTATGTGTGTTTGTGTGATATAGATGGAGCAGATGTCTTGAATGTAAAGGATGTGGATTTTTATCTTTGAAGAAATAGACTGAAAGGAGCTTCAGGTTTTCACTCGAGCAAGCATCAAAGCAAACATAAACACTTACGCTTACTGCTGTGTGTGTGTGCGTGCGTGCGTGCGTGCGTGTGGCTGATCAATGAAACACTCGAGTGAAGCTTTCACACCTCGCAGTGCAGAGCTGTATGTGTGACGGCTGACAGAGGGAATCAGAGCAGACAGTGGAGCAGAGGAAACGGCTCGTTCAACATAAAGGTGGCTGTTAGTGGCTCCGGGGCTTATTGAAGCACGGCCAAACATATCGGCACATTTTGCTTTTACATGCACATGCCACTTCACTGGAGACTTCTGTTGCTCACGTGCCTTTTTTCAACCTCTAACTATCTGTTCATAAGATAACTGATGGAGCTTTGACACACACACACACACATATGCAGTATATATAATACTTTTAGCCTGGGAAGAAGAGTGCACCTTTATAGCTACGGAAACATTTTATAGGTTCTGTTTTTAAAATGATGATTAATGGGCTTTGGAATAAAGTGTTTTTTTGTTTACCCCTTTTTTCACTGTAATTACAGTTACAGAGTATGCGGGCTGTAAAATAAAGTGGTCCCTTGTTCACCCACGTTTCACTGTAATTATAGTGTAGTTACAGGTTATATTAAAGGTAGTTTTTCTATAATAGTTTATGACAAATGTGTAGTTTAAGTGCAACACCTAGCTTCTTTTCATGACATAGCTGTTGAAAGGACATATAGGCAAAGTCTGTGGGTTCTGTTTTTATGTAATTATTCAATATGTACCGGCTCAAAAAGTACTTGCAGTGTATTTTTTTTACCCCCTTGTTTCCTGTACTTCTTCACTTCTACCTATGGTACCCAGAAAGTATTCCTCTGGTACCTCATATGTACTAAATCTTAACACTGTAACTTGTGGACTATAATTTACAGCATGACCATGATTATATGATGGTATTGTTTTAATTGTGGAGGCTGTACAGTATGTATTCCACTGAGCAGCAGCCAGTGTATGTCAGACAGTTGAAATGCATTTTTGCTGATCTTCTTCTTGACATTTCAGGTTATAACATATTTTCAGTCAGTTTCTGACTTTTTTTTATGCCTCTGTGCCAGCGACAGCCGTTGTTGGAGGCATTATGTTTTCGGGTTGTCCGTCTGTCCATCCCATTCTCGTGATATCTCAGAAACGCCTGGAGGGAATCCCTTCAAATTTGGCACAAACATGCAATTTGGTTCAAGGATGAACTGATTCGATTTTGGTGGTCGAAGGTCAAAGGTCTCACGTCACACATTTTTGTCCATAACTCAATATGCTAATTATCACAATTTCACACAAATGTCTAAAAATTACTAAAATGATGGAAATTATGACATTTTGGACAGGCATGGATGTAAACTGCAACCTGATTGGTTAATGTGGTTTCATCTTGCCAGTGTAACATCAAGTTCATCTTGATGTTTGCATTTTTACCTCCACCATGGCCGAAGGCCTAGGAAGGAGGTTATGTTTTCACCGGCATTGGTTTGTTGGTTTGTTTGTTTGTCCGTTTGGAGGATTACTTCAAAGTCCGCGATGGATTTGAATACAATTTTTTGGAGGGTGGGGTGCGGCAAAATGAACAATCCATTAGATTTTGGTGGCGATCTAGATCCAGCCTGTGCATTAACACCACAGGCTTTAGGACATGCGCAGTGTAACTGATGACGCGTCACCCTGCCTCCTTCCTTCCTTCTTCCTGCAGAGAGAGGGACAGAGAGAGAGCAGGGGTTAGAGATGGGGGGGGGGGGATTCTGTAGATTCTAGTTTTTTCACATTAAACTCTGTGAAATCACAGTTGAGTCTGACCAAATCACACTTGGTGAATGTTGGAAAGAGTAACGACGACGGTTTAGGTGAGTTTTATTTTGTTTCTGTCCAGTTTGAATGAAGTGTTTTACGATGCTCCTCTACGTACAGCTGATCTCAATATAAACAAAAATACACGTGGAGGATTGTACAAGCTGCACGGTGGGGGGGCAATCGTACTCGGGCCGCTTGGCGGAGGTCTACGCTCTCCGAGTGCCATTCTAGTTGAAGCTGTTTCTAAATGCAGTGTGAGTTGTGAAATGACTCTGTTTCCTCCATTTACTCATGTGTTTTCAATTGTTTACTAAAGCTGATACTGAACGCGGTCAGTCTGTGCAGCACATGATATTTACTGGAGGCACCATTTCCATGCAATTATCATCTGTTTATATGACTTTTATATTTGACTGGGCTCATTCTTGCATCTTAATCTTTGACTGGTTCTTGCTGCTTTGTGGTGTTTCTTTGTTTTTCTTATCCTTATTGTAAAACGGAAAATATGACTACGGCCCTGTTCAGACCTGGTATGAAATGTGTCCTCAGTAATCGGATCAACAAGTGGACAGCTTTAAGTACATCTGTTCACACCTGGCATTAGAATGCGTCTCTGCATGCGTCTTCAGTGGCCACTTGTGATCCGATCTCACTGCGCCGCTGTATATGCAAATAAACACATAGTGTTTCCCGGGGACCTCTGCACCACTGGCACCACTGCCTTTGCCAGGAGCCGGGGAGAAGAGAGAGAGAGCGAACAGGCGGACGGGCGGTCGGGTGTCAGCTCTGCGCAAAGCAGCGGAACAAAAAAAAAACGACACATCTCCAACAGTATGATAATAATGCACTTCCTGTTCCCAGTCTGATAGTCTGTACATGTAGCCTATAAACAAGATATATTTTTATAAAATACAGTCGTACCGACAGGATACAGTAGAGCACAGAGGCTGTTTCCATGCTGCGAGGCAGACGAGCGCCCGCCTGTCTGTTCACCTGAGGGGCGCGGTGATCCCGCGGATCCCAGCGGGGCATCTGATGAGTAGGCGGTCCTTAATGTGGCCCAGGACACATTCACTACACACGCTAAAAGAATGTGGTCATATGTGGCCCAGACCACCTCTGAATGTGGTCTGAAAGATCCGATCTCAATGCGTCCTCAATGCGTCGAGTGCGTTCACACTTGTACTTAAAGCTGTCCACTTGTGATCGGATCACTTAGGACACATGTTAATACCAGGTGTGAACTGGGCCTAACAGCCTGGACACACCAGGAATGTCAGGAGCGCGTTATAATTATTTTTTCTTTGTCGATTAGATTTCTTTAGTCGGATAGTCATTTTTTATGTTTTTTTTTATGCTGAATGACTTGAATGATTAAAGTAGCACCTTGATTCTTTGTGGAGAAACTCAGTTTTACAGATCTGTTTAAATTGACTAATCGATTAGTCGACAAAATCGTACAATCGAGTGACGATTAAGAATTTCTTTGGTCGAGGACAGCCCTACCAACGAAAAACTAGCTGTGTATGTACAGTATGTAACTATAGAGCTGTAAGGACTCTGGTAGCTTTATAAAGGACCAGCATGATCCCAGTGTTGTAGGGACATTACAGTGAGTGCTCTGTGACAGCATCTACTGTGATTTTCTAACAGGTTTTGTTTTGGACACTTACTTTAGCTCTCTAAGTGACGTCCTGTCAGCTGATTGGAGTCATTAATGTGACGTCTCTGTGGCAGATGTGAAAAGTACAGCAGGGAACTCAATTATCAGCACCTCAGAGACGTGAACTGGTTGTCAACATGCGCTCTGCCTCTATGGATCCCCCGCTGGTCACTGCTTTGAACAGGGTGTGTGTGTGTTTGTGTGCGTGTATGATTCTGTCTATGTAGGGCCATATACTGTATGAGGCTGATACTGTCTGCTTAATAAATATCAGATTAGTGAGTCAGGACTGATTTTATATTTAGTAAAACCCAAGATGCTAACAGACCACAGCGACTCAATGACATTCTAGACACATTTTCATTTATCAGGCCTACAGAAATATTTCTGTTAGTTGGTCTTCTGGGGGGATTCTACTGTTCTCCTGTCCTCTGGTCTTGTCTGCTGACAGTCAGTAGTCTGTTTTAATACCCGCCACCAACCACAAACTTCTTGTCCCCACCAGTGCCATCTGTGCAGGCACACTGCCCCCTGATCCTGGCCTGAACTTTGACCCCTGACACCCTGAACAGTAGAAGTCGCTGCTCTGTGATAAGCACCTGATCCCCTCATCTGCTCTCCATAACCGCCAATCATGTTAGTTTAAACTAGGGCTGTCAAAGTTAACGAGATAACGCATTAACGTAAATTTGTTTTAACGGCACTAATTTCTTTAGCGCAGTAACGCAACTTGCAACTTTTAGGTTGTAGTGGGCTCAGTTTTAAAGCTAGAGTGAAGATACTGGCATCATATGAAACTATAAAACATAATGAATCCATCGATACAAACTATGTCATACTAAGCCTGTGCTTCCCTATCGCTGTCTGTGTTTCTCTCACAGTAAGAAAGTATTCTAGGAAGTCATTAACCTAAATTAAAAATGCATGTTGTTAAATGATAATGACGTTTTGAATTGTTTGATGTTGAATTGGTTAGAAAATGATTATATTTTGCATAATCCAGTTGCCTACAGAATACAGTGTTGTTGATGGTGCAGGAGGTGAAAACAAGACTTTTATTATTCTGTAAATTCTTCACGGAATATTGCGAAAATTACAAATTTCCCCCTGTGGGACTAATAAAGGAATATCTTATCTTATAAACAAATTTTTTTTCTATGACTATATTTGTTAATAGGACATTTGAGTTGGGTCTGGCTGTTCTCGGGATCCCTTCAGATCGGGTCTTTCTTTTTTTTTTTTAAATGTATTGATTAATGTAGGGTTTATCACAGGTTAGTTTTGAATGAGTCCAACATTTTGGACTCATGAAGACCTCTAGTGGGAATGACAGAGTGTGTGTGTTGCTCTACATCTGACACAGAGAGTAAACCTCCTATATCATTGACAAAGTCATTTTTCAGGGTTATGGCTGGCCCACACAAAAAGATTTTTTCAAATCTTAACAGATGTTGAAAATGTGAGAGAGCCCACACATAATATGTTCTGTTAAATTGAACACTTTTGTTCCTTTAGTAGAGTTCCTTTGGAGAGCAACAATTTGGCCAAAACAGCACACCACACACTAACAGATTCATTCAGGAACAACAAGAGGCCTGACTCAAACCCCCGAAGAATCTCACAAAATCTCTCGTGATCAAACGTGACTTCAGTGTAAACAAACATGGCAGACGACGGGCAGGAAGAATTAGCGATGTGAGTTTTTACTTTTTTCTGAACAAAAGATGGATGGATGAAGTCATGGAGACACGTTGTGTTGTTGCGACGAATCAACAAGTGGGTTATCCATTTCTGAGCCCCATCTCACCGCTACTTTATGCTTCACGTTTAGCATTAGCTCATGCATTAGCGGCGGCCGCCATGACGGCGATGGTTGTCCTTCCTTCGTCTCTCAGCTTGGTTCTCAGTTGGCTGTCGTTCTTTCCCATCTGCGTCATCTCTGTCCTCGGGGTTCCCCACACACAACAGGAGATCTGATCGTAAATATTAAATGTTTAATATTTACAATTTGAAATCGGTGCGGCTAGGCTGGACTTCCGAGCCGATCGGGGGATGTTAAAAACACTCTTAACATACCTCACACCACAGGAATATCTAGAAACATCCTCTTGGGAACCATCAAATAAATCTGGGCTTTGCTGACCGATGTCAGGAGGGGGAACCGGGCCCCAAATCAGCTTGTTTTCCGTGTACCCGGCATTAGCAGAGAGCAGTAAGAGACTTCTACTTACTCAAAGTATCTCCATGTAACAAGCTCCCTTAATCTGGACACTCTTTGAGCCAGTGGCCATTATTGTCTCCGAGCAGACGTGCATACAGGAAGAGGTGGCATTTAAATGGTCATGACCAGCCACTCATTCAGCTCCACACATGGCCACCGGCTGCAGCTTCTTTCTCTTTCATTACACCAACTGAATCACTTAATGAGGGCTCACAGGATGATGGAGGTGCAGAAGCAGAATGACTAATGCCTCAAAAGAGAGAAGTGAGGGATCTCCCCGTCTGTCTCTGTGCCTCTGTACCATTCTACTGTGATGGCTTCATTGTCTGGGATTAAAGGAGACATTGGAGAGTGATGAACCCATCAAAGGAGCTTCTATCTTCTCTCAGCTCCGTTGTCTCTCTCCACTTCCCCTTGCTCTCTCTCGCCTCTCTCCCAGAGTTCAGAGAAGAATGTCTGACAGATTGCGGCCGGTGAGCTGCAGATATAGCCAGTCAGTCCTGACAAGCTTGCATCGGAAACTGTCTGCAAAGCTCTCCTCTTCCCTGCGGTGTGTGGTTTCACTCACATTAGTATTTCACTGCTGGTACCAGCAATAAGGATTTAACCACAGTTAGTACTGAAGAAGTATCCCTGCCTTTTGAAAATTTGATTTAACCTGGCTGTCTGGATTTGTATTCCATCAATATCAATCCAGTTTCTAAAACAATTTTATTATCCGTTTAATATTAGTGTACTTCTGCCAGTGTTTTCAGGGTGCTAACATCACTGTGTGCTTAGATGAGAAAGAAAGGTAGAGCTAGGTAGGCACCGACTCTCCACTGTCAAAATGTACATGTGCTAAATGATTGTCCTCGATTCAATGTTACGGTCGGATGAAGAGTTCTCGGTCATAAACAAAAGTAAATTTGGATAAATGTCTGTACCAAATCCTTCCAACAGCTGGGATTGTCAAAGTCGTTGTGACCCATTCTCTGGCAACCATGAATGTTTCTTCCCAATTTGGTGGTAATCCATCAAGTAGACCAGCCAGGTCTCAACAAATGAGTGGGAGGGGAGGTGGATGGGTCCAACAAACACAGGACTTTCAACCAGAAGACCGGTGTTGGTCCCAATGTGTTGATGAGTTATTTTGAAGTTATGTTTGTAACGTGTTTATTATTTATTGTTTATTATTATTGTTTATTCTTTTTGGTTGACGTGCTTATGTTAAAGGTCCCATATTGTAAAAAGTGAGATTGTCATGTCTGTTGTAGTATAAAGCAGGTTTAAGTGCTATATAAATACTGTGAAAGTATTGAAACATTCAATATACTGAGAAATACACACAGCCCGTATTCAGAAATTGTGTGTTTGAAACAAGCCGTTAGGATCTCCGTCCGTTTGTGATGTCACAAATATACAATATTTAGACCATCACACGGTTTTAAACGTAAATATTTTTAATGTGTCCCAGTTTATTTCCTGTTGCAGTGTGTGTGAATCACATCAGCTGACAGGAAGTAAACATGGACCCAAACTGTTGCCTAGCAAGACAATTCCATTGTAATTCCGTTGAAATAAGCTAAAACGGAGCGTTTCAGACAGAGGATAAATACAGGTATATTCAGGCAGACAGTATGAGGAAAATAAAGGTTTTTTTTTAACATTACAACATGTAAACATGTTCTATTAGAAACACAAAGTATGAACCTGATGATGAGCATAATATGGGACCTTTAAGCCCCACCGTGATCTTTTCCTTAAACCTAACTAAGTGGTTTTGTTGCCTGAACATAACCAGGACCATTCCACGCTAACAACGTGTGAAATAACATGCGAAAAGCCTAAACTGCGCTATCATGACGCACAGAATGTCTTTAAAATGTACTGCTATTTATATGCCTTCCCATGAGTTCAGATTGAGTAGACATGAAGAAACTTTGACCTGCAGTTGGTGCTACAGGAAAAGTCAGGAGATCACTAGGATTAATGATTTGGGGGATCAAGAATATCTGTACCAATCCATCCAGTAGTTGTCAAGACATTTCAGTCTGGACCAAAGTGGTGGACCATCTGACAATCAGACCAACCAATCGACTGAACTGTTTGAGCATGTCCCATCTTTTTCCTCTTTGACATCATCAAACACCAAAAAAAAGTGTTGCAGGCTGATGTGTGGAAGCATCAGACCAAATCCCAACTGAAGCACTCTAAAAACGCCAATCTGACATTTCAGATGGAAATTGCTCCCCAAACTGACACTGCTACTGAGGTGAATTGCTGTTAAAATACCACCCACTGCCCCCCGCCTGCCCATCTCTCCACCCCCGCAACTCAAAGTGCACTTTAACAGAGCCCTACTGTGAGTGGAAAGAGCCTTTGATGGGCAGCAAACGCCATGCAGCACAGTGAGCGACGATCATGTTGACCTTCAGTTGTTTTAAGACATCAGGCTGTTACATTGGCCGTCCACTCCCAGTGGACTTCTCCTGCACTCTGGCATTAATTTGTTTATGTGCTTGTGTGTGTGTGTGTGTGTGTGTGTGTGTGTGTGTGTGTGTGTGTGTGTGTGACAAACTGATTGAGAGAACAAGAGAAAAAACATAACAGGTACTAAAGATGACACACATGTTTCAATTTGTCACAGACTGTAATATTATCTAAAAATACAACTTTGATTTAGTTGTTTCTGTTCTGTTAGTTGACTTTATAAGATGCTGCAGGTTTAAACTATTTATTCTAACAGCTCATAATGAAGTCAGACAAACAGGATCATCAACGAGGGGAGACGGGAAATATCAAATATTGATCCACGACATTTACGTTACTCAAACTGCTTTTTCAGTTCCAGCAACTAAACAGTGGACTGATCTCCTCCAGATATTAGAGGAATGTTTAAAAGGGTCATGTTGTCTCAGCAGGAATCTCTCTGACCCCGTCAGAGGAGGCTCTTTACCTCTCCTCTTCCTCTCCTCTTCCCTCTCCTCTTCCCTCTCCTCTTCTCTCTCCTGTTCTCCCTCCTCTTCTCTCTCCTCTTCCCTCTCCTCTTCTCTCTTCTCTCTCCTCTTCTCTTCCTTTTCCCTCTCCCCTTCTCTCTCTTCTCTCTC
>CAKAOI010049448.1:0-42456 GCA_916701655.1 Sebastiscus albofasciatus
ACTACTGAGTATTTAAAGGGTGAATAAATTCATATTTTTTCTGTAGCGCACACCACTGTAAATAAAATAAATGAATAGCTAATAAACAGATGTTTCTTACTTTTCTTTCACTTGGACCGTCCTCCATTTTCAGTGTGGCACGCTGGCAGTCTGTTTCTGTCTCTAAAACAGAGAGGTGTTTAAATTCAAAGGAGGAAGAAACAAAAACTGTATATATAAAAAAAAAATAATAATAAAAAAACTGATCTGAAGACAGATTAGGAAATAAAACAACAAAAAGTACAATTTCAAAACACTTTTTAGAGTAATTACAGTAATCACCTTACACATTCAATAAAAAAAAACAACAACATAATTTAAGGCCAAATGATCAAATTTCCAAAAAGCTTTAATGATTTGTTTTTTTCCCGAATGGCATCATTTCATATTAATGAGTTACCAGCTGTAAAAATTGTGTTTAAAATGTAACTTTTAAGTGATTGCTTATGACAATTAGATGAAATTAGATAAAACTCACTTCTGTGTGAGCTGCTGATTTGCTACGACGATCATTGCCTAAACTTCTGGATATATGTCCTAATCAATTCATGAGCCAGACCCCCAAAATTTGGCCGTCGTGCCACTTTGGAGGGACCAGGTATCATAGGGAGTTTTTTAAAGGTCTATGTCCCTAGTGTTGGAAAACGTCTGATAGCATTGCAGCAATGGTAGCTTTCTATGTGCTATCACTCCTTTTTTCATCCCTTCATCATTAAAATTTGTTCATCTTTTTTCACCATTTTACACATAGATCCAGTATAAAAGAGGGAAACCAACACACAATATCATGAAGTCATATATCGTTGT
The DNA here is from genome assembly GCA_916701655.1 of Sebastiscus albofasciatus. Taxonomy (NCBI): domain Eukaryota; kingdom Metazoa; phylum Chordata; class Actinopteri; order Perciformes; family Sebastidae; genus Sebastiscus; species Sebastiscus albofasciatus. The sequence goes on from CAKAOI010049448.1 coordinate 847, forward strand.
AAAGCTTAGACTATAATCTATCCTTCAGTCACATTGTCATGACACTGAGGTCAAGGGGATTTGACCTTTGACCTCTAATGCTGCAATGGGACAAATTCTGAATGCGGCTGCATCCCAAAGCTCTTAATTTTCTTTTCCTCGCTCCTCAATCCTCGCTTGAACCGGAAGTTGTTCGGGTGCGCCATCTTGAAGACTGTCCCAAAGCTGTTATTTGTGCATCGAAGAGCGAGGATCGAGGATCGAGGATCGAGGATCGAGGATCGAGGATCGAGGATCGAGGATCGAGGAGGCTTGCCGGAGGAGCGATGAGCGAGGATACATCAGTGTCTCCTACACGGAAGTCTTTTAAAGACCGACACGCCCCCTTATTGGATATCAGTCACTGATTGGACACTGCTGCCGACCGGACTGATCTGATAACTTTACCTCTCAACATCACTGGAGTTTTATACCGGAGTGCAGACAGATCACAGATTAAAAGTTTTATATTTTAGGTGTCTTCTGATTCACCATCGAGCTCAAATCAGTGTTAATTGAAGCTCTGAACAGGAGCAGAAGGACCTGCAGTAGCTCTGATTCACACAACGCCAGTGAAGCAGCCTGATACTGACAAACTGACTCAAAATAACTTTCATTTATTAGAAAGATTTTCCTTTTCATGATCTGTTACTCCCCCGTTAACTTTTATTAATGATACTATTAAAGTAAGAGAGAGAAGGAGAGTCTGTCTGTCAGCACCAAACACCTTTTACATAATTTATCCTCATTTCCATTCAGTCACATGAGGCTGATAATTCCTGAACGTCGGGTTTGATATGAGTTATATCATTTACATTTTCCCTTTAGCCTAATAAATAATGTCCAGTGTTCAAAAGACACCATAGTCATATTCTGGGTTATGAAATAATTAACTCATTATCAGAATATCAATAAATACTGACACCAACAATGAATAAATAATATAAAGATATTGTTCCAGTAGAGATGGTTCCTGGTCCTCTAAGCAGGATTCAGTCCACAGTATAAATACAGACTGCAGCTTGCACTTGTCTTTATTAGTATTATAAGATCAGTTCAGACATAAACAGCTGTCAAAGCTGACTGACAGCGGATACAGCTGTGATGAGCTTCTGCTGTTATCAGAAACGGATGTCGCTTCATGTGAAGCTTCAGAGGAAACGACAGTCTCATGTCTCTTAAAATGTATTTTATCATTTCCTCTGTCCTCGCATTGTTTCCTTGCGTCTCTCCATGCTTCCCTGGTGGAAGGGACTAAAACGCAAGGATGAGACGCAAGTGAGGGAAACGGGGATGCAATTAAGAGCTTTGGGATGCAGCTTGCAACTCCAAATGCCCTTTTAACTAACTCCATATTGATCTGAGGTGTCCATGGATAGTTCCAGCATAAAGAGCACAAAAAAAGCTTAAAAAATTATATATTATATGACTAACAACAATAACTGATGAGGCCCTGATTCAGTGGCAATGAGTTATATTCCAGGTGAAATGTGAAAATGATGTTATATTAAGGTTCTCAGATAGTGTGATTTGCTTCATACAACATCACTGAATTCACCATTAATTATTTACCTGAACAGTTTATGATATTGTGAATGGTGTCATTGTAAACATTGGCCATCCAAACATAGGGACAGACAACACATGCAAAATACATCATTTGGGGATGGTAATTTTTGTTGCGATGGCTCCATGTCTGGAAATGTTCAAGGTTCCAAACTGTTCAATTGTACCAAGTTTCATGCCTTTATAAAAAAGTGAACATCATTTTCACATATCGCCTGGAATATAACCCATTGCCACTGAGTCAGGGCCTCATCATTTGGAACATGTTTATATTGACAATGAGGTAAGAGTGGGAAAACATAAATAATGCATAGAGAATTAATTTCTTAGTACAGTTTTTTGAGATTTGTATTATTTTGTGTTTCTGCCATTTAAAACGGCCCCAATAACAGAATCCAATTCAAGGTTCTGAACATTCTATCAGATACAAACTGCACAAAGTTACGTTTATTCTGGTAAGAAATGTTGTTATTGTTGTTAGTCACATAATATATCAATTGAAAGCTCTTTTTGTGCTCTTTATGCTGGAACTATCCATAGGCACATCAGATCAATATGGAGTTAGTTAAAAGGGCATTTGGAGTTGCATTCAGAATTTGCCCCATTGCAGCATTAGAGGTCAAAGGTCAAATTCTCTTGACCTCAGTTTGATGACAATGTGACTAAAGGATAGATTATAGTCTAAGCTTTACAACGATATATGACTTCATGACGTTGTGTTTTGGTTTCCCTCTTTTATACTGGATCTATGTGTAAAATGGCGAACAAATATGGAAACATTTTAATGATGGAGGGATGAAAAAAGGAGTGATAGCACATAGAAAGCTACCATTGCTGCAATGCTATCAGGCATTTTCCAACTCTAGGGACATAAACCTTTAAAAAAATCACTATGATACCTGGTCCCTCCAAAGTGGCACGATCAACCCCCTGGCTCATGGACTATTACACATTCAATAAAAAAAACATAATTTAAGGCCAAATGATCACATTTCCAAAAAGCTTTAATGATTTGTTTTTTTCCCGAATGGCATCATTTCATATTAATGAGTTACTAGCTGTAAAAGTTGTGTTTAAAATGTAACTTTTAAATGATTGTTTATGACAATTAGATCATATATTAAAACTCACTTCCTTGTTAGCTGCTGATTTGCCACGACGATGTTTTCCTCCTATTGTGCACACAATACACGCACACACTATTGGGTCATATTTATAAAATATTAGCCTAAACTTCTGGATATATGCCCTAATTCCTTTTTATGTTTTCACAAATGAAACCAAAGTTGTATAAATGTGAATCTCTTTTAGATTTGAGCGTAAAGAGTCTGTAACAACCAGCAGGAGGAATTTTGTCAGCTTCAGCTTCTATGTAATAATCTCAAATGTGAAAACTATAATCACGTTTATGAATGTTAAATCTGAAAATAATGTAAAGACACGCAAAAGGCACAAAACATGTTATGCTTTGTTAGGCTACTAAATTGTTCTAACAGAGATAGACTAGGTAAGACTGAACTAAATCAAAAGTGTGAGAAAAATACTCATCAAACAAAGTAAAATAAAAGTTACCACGTCTGAGTAGTAGACTGAAGCCTCAGCTGTCTTCGAGGAAAATCCCGTCGCTGGATGTATAAAGATAACAGAAGGTATGAAGCCTCAGTTGTCTTCGAGGAAAATCCCATAGCTATATGTATGAAGAGAACAGAAGATCTGAATGTCTGAATGTTGTCGCGGTTATTGTGGTTGCGAATTTCGACACTCCCTTCCTTGTTGCGCTGCTGCCTTCGAGCGCTCATCAAATGTTGTAAACTACGTCAGTCTCGGCAGGTGCCGAACATAAATTCCTTTCAGACGCTTTGTGATCAAATTATGGATGTCATATGCTCATATTCTAGGTCTGTTTTGGCTGGACAGTGTGAATTTCATACATCCACTTGATAGATAGAGAGCTAGATAGATAGATAGATGGATAGATAGTAACTTTTGATCTCGAGGGAAATTCAAGTTTCCAGCATCACAGTTCTTGCAAAAACATGTTAGTAAAAAGGCAGTAAAAAAGTTAGTAGTGCAAAGTACAAATAAAATATACCAGATCTAAAAATACCAGGAGATGAAGAGAACTGTTAAAACTGAATATAGTGCAGGGAACAGCTGTGATACACGACTATTAAAAAAAGTGAACTAACATTCATCTTGGCTGAAATAACAGCATGCAAATCTGGGCAGCTACAACAAATGCATTTACCTCATAACACATAAAGACACTATTTTATTACATTATTATCACAGGGCTACCTACTTAAGAAATCAATAATTTGACACAAAAACAGTCCGCCATAGTCCGACATCAGAATTATGCCCATAGCAACGGTCTGTTATCCATAGCAACGGTCTGCTATGAATAAATAACAGACCCTAGAACGCTGTGATTGACCAATCAGAATCGAGTATTCAACAAAGCCCTGTATTCTGATTGGTTAATTACAGCGTTCTACGGTCTGTTATTTCTTTATAGCAGACCGTTACTATGTATAACAGACCGTTGCTATGGGCCTAGTTCTGATGTCAACCTTTTTGTGTCAAATTATTGATTTCTTAACTAAATAGCTGTGTAATAAGTGGGATAATGTACAGCTAGCGGGTCATTGTTGTGAAATAAAGCCCGACGACGGCTCACTGTACATTATCCCTTCCATAGAAAATGTTTTAATTTACATCTGGCTCTACATCAAAATAGACAATCATGAGATATGTGATGCCATATGCTTTTGATTACAATAAGCATGAATAAAGAGTGAACATTTTCAAAAATTACCTATCTTGCATTGTTGAGAAAACATAATAAACAAACAAAAATAGACACTTGATCCTTGGCCCAATTGTTTACCAGATTTAATCTAAATCTCTTACCAGGTTTTAGAGATATCTCACAAATAAACAAATGTGACTAACCTCTTTGGCCTATAGGTTAAATAAACAGTGTGTAACATTTCGGGGGATCTATTAGCAAAAATAGAATATAATATTGCGTTTTTCCGTTACCTAAGGCCACCGTAGTTCTCTGACACACTTGTGAAACTGCGGTAGCAGCAGAGTGCAAAATCGTGCCACCGTCTGACTTCTGTTGCCCCCAAAGTAGTGTTATAATGGTGTTATTTATTGTGTTGCACTTGTGCAGCTCACAGTCTTGGAAAGGGAGGAGTGAGCGGAGGGGTACTCAGTTGGTTGCAATCTGCAACCACACCGCGAGATGCCACCAAATTCTACACACTGTAGCTTAATGTGAATTGTAGTATTGATCTGACTTTGTCTTGATTTATAATAATCACAACCTGAAAACCGGGACCACAACATCTGTTTTGGTTTTAGACTTATTAAACCCGTTTATAACAATCTCAAACATCAGGTTGAGATTATTATAAACCAAGATAAAGTCAAAATATCCTCTTCTTCTGGCAGGTGCAGTAGAGTCTTTGGTGACCTGGAGTAGCCCTCCCTCAGAGACTTCATGAGGACCGATGCATATGCTGGGGAAAGAACTTTTTATTTTTAGATCACATTCAGTGATACTACTGACTCATGCACTGACTTACATAATAAATATTTAGGGACTGACCGAAACTGCTAACTGTACATTGGCTCCTCCTTTAAAGGGCGCGACTACTAAGTGAAACATGTAAAAAGCAGATTCACAGTTCACAAGATGTTTTCTAGTACTGTGTAAAGTAGTACAAAGCTGCTACCCTGTGTCTAAAAAGTGACATTAACCAGTGACAGGATGAAATATTCAATAAATACTTAGTTCCCGGTTGATTAGTTAAACCAAGTTAAAACTAATGCAGGTTAATGTAACATAAAAAACCTACAAAAATTCTATCTTCATGAAGTTTATGTTTTTGAACCGTTTTAGAAAGGCCATTGTTTTTATTTTTTTTTGATTATTATTATTGGTTTTGAGTCTGCTGGCCCCATTTGTATCACTGAGGCCTGGGTGTTAGACTGCGTTAGTTTTCTTCATACTTGTTTCTTTCACTGTCATATAATATGTATGTGCTGAACATCCATACATACTAAGGAGGATGGAAAGTAGAGGATGAGGGAGTGAAATATATTATTTATATGAATTAATTAATATATATATATTATATATTATTACTTAATTTATACTGATTTTAGTGCAATATAAATAAGTTTTGTTGTTAAGCTATTATTAGGTATATTATTGTGTTTTAAATTACAAAGATGACATTTACCACCAGAGTATTTCATTGCTGGAGTGAAATGGACCCTGAATAAACCAAGCACCACACTGAAGATTGGACCGCTAATAATGTTCAGCCACACACACAGTATGTTGTACCTGTTTCAGCCTCATTGTTGTTGTTTCTCCGACATGAAGATACAGTACATGTTCTTTCCAAATATGCCAGATGTCAAAGAAATAGTTTGTTCCTTCTGAACACAACTCATCCTGCATCAATGTAAAAATTAAAAGAAGAGACATCATCAGGTTGGTCCATGAAAACAGTAGGTATGGGAAAAAACATCAATTCACCTATGTTTTGCAATTTTTTTTTTTTTTTTATGATTTTGAAATGGATTTTTTAATGCCAGAATCAATATATTTGCTTCATTCAAATCTATGCGGAGGTAGAAGGAAGTTAGGTATATTGTCCCAGCCCCAGAAAGAAGTGCAGGATTGGGCTGTGGAGTTAATGAAAAACTCACTTTTTCAGTGTTTGTGCTCATACATTTGGGTATCTTGAATATAAATGTATATACGTAGATACCGCATTGGCTGCTTCAGCCATACGTCAGTGTCGCCGCCATATTGGGGAGGTCACTACTGGCCTGTAAACACATACAAGTGAACGGGGGAGCTGCCGTTTTTCTGGATAAAAAGCACTATAACGTTTACATTTCTCAACCGAATTCAATGAGTCGTCTTTATATTCAAGGATTTCTGCTCTACGAGGAGTAGAAAAATAAAGTTTTGTCTCCAGTTACTTAAAATCTCGATACTAGGCTATAATAACACTCAAAAGAGTGTGTATCAACGTTAGCTGAGGCTAAGCTTGACGTTTCATGAACTGAATTGCTTACGTGGTGGAAAATTATTAATTTAGCTGAGAGTTAACGTTACTGTTCCAAAACCCAAGACATGCGATTCATTTGTGATTAAATATTTTAATTGATTGACAGCCCTACTTAAGACACATTACACCACCTGAAAATACATTACAAATGTATTAGCTGTGCAAACAAAGTCACCTAGACTCCTGTGTTCCCAGGTCCTTGTATGCTTGATATAAACTAACATTGTAAGTGATTGGTAAGGGCTATCCTCGCAGTTCAAATGACAAAATAACGAACATTTCAAATGCAGTTTGAATGGTAAAAATCTGTTCAGCCGCTGTGGAGATATCAATGTCTAAAGTCAAGAAAAGTGTCTTGCCTGCAAATTTGAGGGCTGTTAGTTTACTAGGCCTCTGCTAGCCTACACAATTGGCAGCTGTGGCTCATCAGGTTGTCCACCAATCGGAAGGTCGGTGGTTCGATCCCCGGCTGCTCCGGGTCACATTTCGATGTGTCCTTGAGCAAGACACTTAACCCCAAATTGGCATGGCCATCGGTGTGTGAATGAGTATTTAGATTACATCCTGATGGGCAAAGTTGCCACCTTAGCAGCCTCTGCCAGTGTGTGGATGAATGCTGACACGTAGTGTAAAGTGCTTTGAGTGGTCGGAAGACTAGAAAAGCGCTATATTAATGCAAGTCCATTTACCATTACAATTGGGACAGATGTGTGTTGATAATGCCTATTCAGTAGCCTGCCAACAGTCAAAGTGGGCGGTAGCTGGGTGATTTCAACATATTGATCCAGAGAAACATATATTTAACATTTGACCTGTAGGGAAAAAAAATAGCCTTGCTAAGAACTTAAAACTATTTAGCTGGGGAACAACGCGCCACCTTATCAAGTGGCAGCTTTTACAAAATGGGGTGCTAATGCTAGCTAAAATTAGCCATTACGTCTCATCAGCTAGTGGGTTTTACAAGCTGCCTTTCAACAATAAATACTAACTACTCATTAATGGGAACATTTTCATGGGATTTCTGGACTGAAATTCAACTCCCATTTGATGTTTACTCCTGCTAGCAATCTGACTGCTAGCATAGCAACCTGACCGCTATCATAGCAACCTGACCGCTAGCATAGCAACCTGACCGCTATCATAGCAACCTGACCGCTAGCATAGCAACCTGACTGCTAACATAGCAACCTGACCACTAGCATACAGATGACAGAAGCTAGAGTTAGCTTGCTAGTTGACGCTGACATAGCAAGCTAACATTATTTTCCACAGTGGAAAGACTGGTGGTGACGTTAGGTAGCTAGCAGGTTATGATCTTTAATCAACGTAGCTGCTGCTGGTTAGTTATTTTACTAACAACTTAATGAGGGAAACACTATTCGGCGAGGGAACAGACTTCAACATAACACCTGGTTCAGTCCTAATTTTAATTGATATAATGGAGAGAGGAAGTGAAGAACACATTGCCCTCTACTGGTCTGTTAAACTGACTACTATAAAAGAACAAAACCAAATTCAAATTCCTACAATGTGACAGAAGAGCAGAAGTTAGAGGTGTGACATGACAATAAAAATCAATCCACCTAGATCTCACTTTTCAGACTATCAATAAAACACTACACCATTCAGATTTTGTTGTAGCGTCTATGTAGACATTGTGCCCGTCTCAAATGCAGTGGTGGAAAGTAATTTATTACTTTTACTCAAGTGCTTCAGCACAGTTTTGAGGTGCATACTCTAATATAACTTATACTTAAATAATAAACATTTTACTCCATCACAGTTATTTGACAACTACTAGTTACCTTTCAGGTTAGGATTTTACATACCAAACATATGATTAGTTAATCATGATGCACTGCAATAGATTTAACTACCCAGTGCAATTAGAATTAGCTCCATCAAGTGCAATATAAAATTACTGCTTACGATAATAGTGTACTTTTGCATTTAATACTTTGAGTATATTTTTCTGCTAATACTTCTGTACTTTTAGGTTTTTTTTTTTAAGCAGGGCTTTTACTTGTAAAGTATTTTTTATTGCTACTTTTACTTAAGAATTAAATGATCTGAATACTCCTGTCAGTATGGCAACCAATCACAGGCGCAGCTGTCATTAGTGAGATTTTTTAAATAAATGTCTTTATCTAGATGAAGGGTTTAAAGATAGAGGGTGCCATGTGTTTTTTACATATAATATATAGTCTTCTGAGACATATTTTTGAGAGGGCTATATAATAGTGACTTGACTTGAAATCCCTTACCAAAATGCAGTTTATTCAAGTGTGGTATTAGTATACTTATTTGGAACTTAAAAAAAGAGAGTATACTTTCAGTTTATTTTTATGTACTTATCAGAGATATACATAACAAAAGTATACTTAAGTATACTTGGTTCATACTGACAAGGATACTTAAAAGTCTAAGTATACTTGACTTATGCTGAAAAGTATACAAAAAAGTCTAAGTATACTTGGCTTATACTGACAAGTATACAGAACAGTGTAAGTATACTTGACTTCTACTGACAAGTATACAAAAACGTCTAAGTGTACTTGGCTGATGCTGACTAGTATACTTGAAAGTCTAAGTATACTTAGCTTATAGGTCTTTTTACTTAATCTTTTGATCAAGATATACTTAAGAAAAGTATAATTAAGTATTCTTGCCTCATAGGCCTACAGAAAAGAATACTTGACTTGTAGTTGCGCTTACTTTTTGATAGAGAAGACTATTAAAGTGTGTGAGTTTGTAAAAGGATGTTTTGATATGAATTTACTTCAATTCATCAAGTTTTTGGATTATCCGTTCACCGTGGAGGCATGCGAGAACAACACATTTTATAAATTTTTTGAATCTCATAAATATACAAAGTATACTTTCATGAACTAAAAAGCAGGGCTGCTCACAAGTCATTTCTTGCAAGCCCAAGTCAAGTTTCAAGTCATAGAAACCTGGCCTTTACTTTTGTAAGTGAATCAATAAATCTATATCTTGTTTATTTTATTCTCATAGACACCAGCTTTATATACTGTATAATATTGTAAGATAACCTTCCCTTTAATTTCTGCTTTGCCCAACTCCATATAAAGAAAATTGTGTTAAAAAAAAAATCCATTATAGCATTTATAATACTGTATGTGCAACTTTGTATCTTCACATCTTTGTAATTGGACTATCTGTAGCAATATTGTTTGAAATGTTTAATATGTTTGAGCTAGAATAAAGTAAATAGCATAATTAACAAACTATATGCATGAATCCCAGGACTTTAATTAAATCGCCAACAGAGGGAGACAAAGACTGCAGGTTTTCGGATGCTGGTCCACAGAAGGGACTAGATGTGATGTCCCACATGTACAATATATCACCATTAACTTAAAGGGTTGTGCCTTTCAAAGTGTTGGGTTTTCAGTTCACACAAGCAGCATCATCGAGTATTAATTCACTGCAATCTGTGATGATGACACACTGTTTCACATGGCTAAAGAACATGTGATGAACACTGAGGGCCAGCATTTCCAGCTTTCCTCCAGCAGGGAGCAATCTGAGCATCCTTACATAACAGTCTGTAACTATATTTTCCTTAACTCTCTGACACAAATTTGTTCAATGGGTACCCACAAGTCTCCCCTTTACAGACATGCCCACTTTATGATAATTACATGCAGTTTGGGGCAAAAAACATCCAGTGTTTTTAATGCAATATAAATGTGTTATTTCCAACCATACTAAAATGGTGTATTTGAATATTTCTGCATACTGGGGTCCCTAAACAGTCTTAGAATTGCAAAAATTGGGTATCACTGGAAAGTTGAGACTCTTGTGGATCCAATTAGCCTTGTTGTATTCATGTGTGATGATGTTAGTCCCCATAGTAGCCATTTCATTGTAGTGAAACCATTTTTGGAAACTTGACCTCACTATATAAAATGACCTGTGGTGACCTCTAGGATAATCACAACCTCATGAAACTTTACCATTACAAACTACTTGCCTCATCAGCAATTGTTGACAGTAGACATTCAAGTCTATTTGGCCTTCAGATAGCAATCGATTGTAATCCCTTATGAGTCGTAGAATCTAATTTTTCCATTTTTTTATCCATGTGTGATTATGTTAGTCCTTATAGTAGCTATTTCACATAGTGAGACCATTTTTTTTTTTTTACCTCACTGTATAAAATGACCTGTGGTGACCTCTAGGATAATCACAGCCTCATGAATCTTTACAACAACAAACTAGAGATCTAGAGCATTCAGAGGATGGATGGCTTTCCTAGGTAGATTAACAATAAGGGGATTTCTGAGCAGTTTCCAGAACAGAAGTGCTCGCCATCCAATCGCAAAAATGCAATTCCTGCAGAAATCTCCAAATGTCAAAAGTTTTTGATACCAAATCACAGCATGGCTTTTTCTATGCTGTTCCTCAAGGTCTTGGTGTCTTAATGTGGTATTTTGGAGGGATTTTTCATAATTTTCTTTATCAATTCTCGATTGTGAAACAAATGGTATCAACCCAAAAATTGCTGCAACAACTTATGAGACATAATAGAGCATGGGAATGACTATTATATACTTCTATCATAATGTTCTTAACCCTCATACACTTTTACAATTTATTTTGATTAATTCATAATTTTCTATTTCTGTTGTATGACTGGAACAACTTGGCACGCAGTGCTGTATCGTTGGCGACCCCCAGGTTGGAAACCAGTGCTCTACAGGGTGACATCAATATCAAAAACCTCACATGCGGTCTCATAATTTGCGTGCTAATCAGCTCATTGAGTGCATGTGTTGTTGCTCAACCTGCCACAGTAGAACTATACCAAGCATATAGAACAAGACACAGCAAGCAAAACCAGTGTGTTTACATTTTTTTATTTGTTTTAGTACAACAGTTCAAGTCAACTAGCCACTGTATCTATTGAGATGCCAAAGTGTATTGCTCGTTTGCATTCCGTGTGTAGACCCCCTGTTCAGTGATGTTCAAGATGGCATCCATTTCCATGTCTGGCATGTTAATTCACAGCTATACAGCAAGAAGTTATGTGCTTTAAAAACAACCCAATATTTTTACAAAAGCGAAGAATCAGCAGCGGCACGAAAACAGCAAACTAGCAAAATCTGGGTAGCAAAGCCGCACTAAACACCTGCATGTATAACAGCCAACGCCTTGATCAAACCTTGTGCTACGTCTTTTTATTTTAATATACAGTTAAGTGCCGAGAACAGGTGTGGTTCACAGGGACATTTTTCACTATGAAATAGGCAGGGATAAAAGACCTATGCATAGAAACATGCTTCCTCAAAAAGGATAAGTACACACTGCTAATTTCAAAAAGGGCAGAAGCTGCACTGACAAGCTACATATCAAATGGAATAGACTCAACAAGTGGGGGAAATGATCCACAGCGCAAGTACACTTATAGCGGGAGAATTGAAAAATTCACAAAGTGGAACTTGGATTTATTTTAAAAAAGGTGGGTAGTGAACACAACAAAAATACTGGCCGAACAAAAAATAAATCAATCTTTGGATACGTAAAAAACCCTATACAATCCCCTGTTTGCAGCCTTTAGTCTTCTTCAGTGCCGTCTTTGGTTTCCTTGTTCTTTCGCACCTCTTCCAACTTCTTGTCCTATTAAAGAACAGGAAAAAAATAAAGGGTTAAGTTCCAACAACCTGGTGAAAACTGGTGCAACTTCATCCATTTAACATCAACGGAAACACTGACCTTCTCCTTGAATTTCTCATTCATAGCTGCCATAAGTGCTGTGCGGTTCTCTTTGTTGGCCTCCATCTTCTGATTGAGCTTCTCCTCTGCCATCTTACTGAAGTTGTTGTTCTCCTCCATAGCCTTCTGTAGCACTTCCTTTTCATGCTCGCGCTTCTCAGCTAAGTGCTTCAGAACCTCGGCTTCATGGTTCTGAAAATAGGATGGTTAAAAAAATAAGCTACTACACATTTTTGTTTCCACACCCAACATTCAAATGCTGATGTGTAAGGGATTAAAAGGGATTCAGATTTAAACAGCGCGAAATTACAATCTCTGGGCTCAAGATTTATTACAATGAATCCGTTTTTACCTTGCGTCTCTCCTCCGCAGCGTCCAGCTTCCTTTGAATTTCCTCCAGCGAGACATCCTTCTTCTTGGGAGGCGACAGGGGGAAATCGCCCTTGGCATCTGGGGCAGGAGCACCCAGGATGACCTCAAAGGCTTGGCCAGAGGCACGCTTGTCGAGCTCCTTCACTTGGATATCTGAAAACACACACATAAAAAATAAGTAAAACAATGCACTGAGGCACAATTATTAAGCAATAAATTCAAATATTAAATTCAAATATTAACTTAAAGAGATATAATTCACCTTCAGAGGCTGCCATCTTAAGAGTGAGTTGCAGGTCAATTTACCTGAAGGGGAAATATAAGAAAAAGGTCAGATTGTGATTCACTGTCTGCTGAAATCATATTAGCAGATGGCTCTAACATTAGTGACCTCTAGCGGAGGTTTTACACCATTTCCAGAGCAATGGCAACACCCTGTGGACTTCTGCAGCACTGCAAGCAACCACCGCCCATCAATCCACACAAAAGGCACAGACCGTTGTTTATCTCCTAACTTGTAGCAGAGCAACGACATTCAGATCAATCTGTGAGCAATCGGAAGGAAGCAAGAGGGAGGAGGAGGAGGAGGAGGGCTTTTTCAGAAGCTAATTGTTAATGAACGACACAAGTCACATTTTGTTGAGACAAAAGGCTGTGATCAGGGTGGGTACGGCTGGCAGTGCCAGGTGCAGACAGGCCTGGAGTCAAGCAGACAATAATGCACCATCTGAAAGGAAGATTAGTGAGAAATGAGCATATATTATGGAGGAGAATTATCCATCAGGGAGCACCTGTTCCTTGCACAACCATGTGTTTGAGGCGCAGAAGGCGGATAGCTGGATCATTGTGCTCAAATGTAATGTCAGTAATATAATGTAATATTTGACTTGGTAGCAGCTGTCATGTCATTTGGGTCAAATGAGTCATCATCAAAAATCAAATGAGTGAAAAGACCCCTCCCTTAATTGTTCATAAAGACTACCAACTTGTAGCATTTGTATGAGGTTTGCTTTAATGCCAAAACTAAATAACTACCTAAATCTAATTTTGACTTGGTTAGAATAAAGGTTATAGGTGAATGCCCACACCTTTGCCAAGCCAAATTAACATTTTTACATTTTACTGTCGCCTTATCAATGATCCTCGCTGAAAATAACCATACATCATGTTCATTTAGATGATCTAAATGAACATGATGTATGGATCTAAATTAGATCTTCTTTGTGGTGTCATTAGCTGAAGCAGCATCAAACAAAGGCGCCTTTTGACTGCAGCTGCAAAACAAAAGAGGAGCTCACAGGAGGCAGGGGGGTTATTATACACAGAAAAATGTCGAATAAATCAAGCATTGGTGCTGTTGAGGGGGTGAATAAAAAAAATGTAGAAAAATGCGATTGTCTGCTACCCACAAATCCACAGACATGAGACAAAATCCTCACCCACCGTCTGTCTGTCTCTCTGTCTGTCTGTCGGTGCCAACTGTGCCAGCAGCGTCTGCCATCATGCAACACCATGCAACACCATAGAACACCATGAACACCATACTGTCTGCCACCATACAACCACCATACAACACCATACAACCCCATACTGTCTGCCACCAACCATACAATACAATAGATTAACTACCCGCCAACCAGCCCACATGAAGAGAACAAACAACAGACCTTTCTGTCTTATTTTTTTCGCCTGCGTCTCTTAAAAACGTTATTAACTCAACAGTATGTGTACTTACAGACGGAGTAAACAATCCCTGCGTGCTGTTATTCGGTGGTGAAGATGATGCTGTCTGTCTGTGTGTCACACCCACCTCCTCGAGCTGTGGATGCTGTGCTCCTCTCTCACTGAGTCTCGCGGTGAACCCTCTGCTCGAGAGGACCACAGGCGGGCACATAAATGCAACCAGAGTGGTACACGTCACGCCGGTGGTGGCCAATCATCGGTTGGCTACTCCACTCCGAGGTGCTTCTGGGAATTGTAGTTTTTGTAATTTTCTTTCATTTAGACAATGAGCTTCAACTATTCTAAGGTAAGATAAGATATTCCTTTATTAGTCCCGCAGTGGGGAAATGTGCAGTGTACAGCAGCAAAGGGGATAGTGCAAAAAAACAAGATGTATCAGCTAACACAGTAAAAAAAGAGCTAAACAAAGTGGAACAAAATATGAACCATTTAAATAGAAGGAAGTATAAAATTAGGAGCAGTATATACAGTATTGACAATAAACAGACTATTAACAAAATTACTCAAGTGGAAAATGATATTGCACAGTGAGAATGAATGAAATTCCACCTGAAAATATCAGGTTATTGTCAGGTTTTTTTGGTGTGTAAGTGTAAGTGGTCTACTGGGAGCAGTGCTGGTTGTGGAGTCTGACAGCTGCAGGAAGGAAGGACCTGCGACAGAGCTCCTTCACACACTTTGGGTGGAGCAGCCTATCGCTGAAGGAGCTCTCCAGTGCTGATATGGTGTCCTGCATGGGGTGGGAGTCATTCTCCATCATGGATGACAGCTGAGCCATCATCCTCCTCTCTCCCACCACCTCCAATGGGTCAATTGTAATTCAAGTGCTCTGAGAGATAGCTAGACTTCTACACCTCCTCATGGCTCTGTTTTCAGACTTTGACCAATCACAGGTCATTTCAGAGAGAGAACATTCCTATTGGCTGTGCTCCGGCTGATGGGCAGTGCTTGGTATTTCCTCAACTGATCTCAACATGGCTGCCGGGTCACAAACGTTCTCATTTTACAGCTAAACAGTACACTATAAGATGTTTCTGAAAATATTTGAGGCGAGAAATAGGCATTACAGCATTACAGTAACAAAATATTGATTCATATTTGATCAGCGCTGCCTAGTTTGACCGTTTGATCGGAGTTTGCGAGTGATTGACAGCTGCTCAGAGACGGCAAGGCTCCAGCTCGGCTCTGATTGGTTGTTTTCCTCTGGTCTGTGAAATCTTGCAGATGCCATTAGGAGCAGCGGAGCAACATTTTTTTTTTTCAAATTACCTGTCTCGGTCACCACAGGATATAGTGACCGTTTTATAAAAATAACTTTTTTTAATCATATTTGCTCCAATCTCGCCTACAGCTACAAATGAGGTAACATAATGATGATAGGGCCTGCGGCCCACTGTAGCAGCTTAAATCAAAAGGCCACTGACGCAATATGGGTATGTGGTATACGCAGGTAAAATTGTCTATTGTCCATTCAAAATGTATGTGTTATTGATGATTTATTTATCCAAAAAGCAAGCAAGCAAACAAAGCACAAAGAAAACATGGATGTTGCTGCCTTACCCAGGTGCATGCTGGTCCTATCTTCCTACCTATTACATAACCTGCAGGTGCCGACATAAATTAAGTCTAAATACGTCACCTAGAATAATAAATCGAACAATATTACATATTATTAGTAAAACAACAACTAAATACTGACAACAAATAAATGGCTCCTATACCAACTGATGAAAGTATTGCAATATTTAGCCTATATATTTGTATTATTATTATTATGAAATGGGTGTATGTGGTGACATTCCCGGAAAATTACAGTTTTTCTCCATTGTATACAAACAAAAAATGGAACAATGCACACAACCACCTTAACAAACAATATAAAATAAATAAACTTTTTTTTGCAGAAAACACAAATTATTTTTCAAAGCTGAGTATTTTTCTACGTCTTAAAACATGTCTAAAGGAGATCTTAAAAATAACAAGTCAGTTTATCACTATATTGACACATATTTCAGAATCACAATGAAATAAAATAAAATAAAATGGAAAACAACACAGGAGCTTCAAAGCCATTAATGAAATATAATCAGGCAAGATTTTTTAATAAAAATAGGTTCCCCAAAGAGATCCCAACTTCCAAACTACCAAGCTTTCAAATACACTCAGAAAATCATTACAAATCTATTTTCCAACTCCTTAAAATAATTCTGGAAACTGTAATCATAGTCACCATAACTGAAAAAAAATCATATTTTAATATATTTGGTATTTTAGGACTTTCTCCTAGTAAATAATCCAGTGGTTTTAGATGTTGGAGCTGATCCCTACCAGTTCTGACCATGACCTCTGACCCCTACTGGGGGAGAGGAAAAAGGAGGAGGAAGGGGTGTCAATAGAGAAAATTATAATAAGATAAATGTCATGAATGTTATCCTGCAGACAGCAGGAGGCCTGAAAGCAAACTGTCCTACAGGAATCGATTGGTAGCAGACTGCTGCAGCCCACTGTTCCTGTTCTGCTGATACATGCCCGCAGTGACATCAGCACATACAGCCTTTACTGTGTAAGTTACCAATGCTGAATTAGCAATAACAACTGGTGCTTAGTTTAAGGGCTGCACTGCTGCATTTGGAGGACCAACATGCTGGGCAGGACAGTGATAGAGAAGTTGTACTATCCAGTCTGTCATAGGCAGAGTCTAGGGACCACGGCATTGTTTTGCATGTCACAAGTAAATCTCAAGTCTTTGCACTCAAGTCCCAAGTCAAGACAGGAAAGTCCAGAGTCAAGTCCCAAGTCAAGACAGGAAAGTCCAGAGTCAATGACAAGCCCCAAGTTTCGAGTTCTAAACAAGTTATAATGCTTCACCCAAGGTAAGAGCGCAAAAATACCAGATGACATGGAAACAGCTGAATAAAATTGCCATCTCCTGTGCTTTGGGAAAGGAATCATATTTCTTTTTCTTGCTATCATCCCTTTCTTTTATTTGTCAATATTCTTACAAATAATTAAAATAATCTTGTCCCCAGATAAAATATTCTGCCGCTTTTAATCTGATTAATTGTCAAAGCTATTGTTCATCATTTATGTTGCCCAGAAGTTAAAGCACCTTGTGTGCCGCTGCCTACCTCTTAATTTATGGTCAGATCAGTGTTAAATATTAGGTTTTAAGTGATATCTCTGAATCTTTGTGGCTCCTGCTCTATAGTTTCAAATATCTCTCCAATAAAACTGCCAGGCATTATGTAAATGGAGATGCTTGGACTGAATTCAGCTCCAATCGACCTAACCTAGACTGTTTGATTTCAGACTATTTTTAGCTTAACATTATTCTGACGACAAAGCAGGAGCAGATCAGTGTTTGTTCAATCACGGTGATGCTGGAAATATTTGTAGCCACAGGGCCTACAGTTAGATCTATTTTTACTGCTGCTGCCATGTGGATGTCATTTCATCTTGTGATTTAGGCCACTGATTTATATTTTTGTTGAAGCTTTCAGTGGGATGTTTCAGTGCAGTGAGAGAGCAATCAGTTGCTGCACACTGGAGGCATGTATAACATCCTCTCCTCCATCAGGAGTGTAGCTCTGGCTGGACTGGTCAGATAGTTACGGACAGCCTGATTCAGTCTCACACTTTACAGTAGCAGAGTCACCAACAGGGCTTTCACAGTCTGAGAGGAAACATAATTACTCACATCAGCACTTAAACATGATTCTTCGTTCCCCAAAGGTCACTAGTACAAATCCCCCCAGGGTGTGGCTGGGGAAATTGAAAGAATAACACACACTCACAGATAAGGGGCAAGGTGCCTTTGAGCTGCTGTTAATGCAGTTCTTACTGCAGGACCTGCGCAGTGGACAACAATGTGAGAACGCAGTTGTATACTGGGCAGATTCTTGTGTGAATGTAATGCACATGTTTCTGAAAACAGTCACACAACAGTCCAAAATTATTTATCTACTGATTCTACGAACTGAACAGTCATTAAGTCGAAAGCAGAGCCCTCACATCCCAGTCTTCATCAGCAGAATGTGAACATTTGAACTAAAAGGGACCAAGACCACGACACATAAAGCGAGTCAATCTTATAGACTGTATAAAATATGGATAATGTCTCTGTGACGACACCCATAGGTTTCTGAAGCACCCGATATGACTGTTATCAGGCCATCAAATAAGGGTTATAAGTTGCTATGTGCACCATAGATGTGAATCATTAGGGGCCTACTACGCCTACTACGTTGTAAAAGTGAAAGTGAAAGCAACACCTTCCAATGTGTTGTAAACCTGAATGGAACGTTGTGGTGCGGTATTAGGTTAAGACAACCAAACTACAACTTCTCTAGGTTTAGGCAATAAAACTACATCTTCTTTAGGTTTAGGCAATATAACTACATCTTCTTTAGGTTTAGGCAACAGAACTACAACTTCACCTCTTTATGTTTAGGCAAAAAAAACTACAACTTCTTTAGGTTTAGGCAAAACAATTACAACTTCACTTCTTTAGGTTTAGGCAATAAAACTACAACTTTTTAGGTTCAGGCAAAAAAAATACAACTTCATTTCTTTAGGTTTAGGTAATAAAACTACAACTTTGTAGGTTTAGGCAACACAGTAACAACTTCTTTAGGTTTAGGCAACAAAACTACAACTTCTTTAGGTTTAGGCAACAAAACTACAACTTAATTTCTTTAGGTTTAGGCAACAAAACTACAACTTATTCAGTTTTAGGCAACAAAACTACAACTTCTTTAGGTTTAGGCAACAAAACTACAACTTCATTTCTTTAGGCTTAGGCAATAAAACTACAACTTCTTCAGGTCTAGGCAACAAAACTACAACTTCACTTCTTTAGGCTTAGGCAATAAAACTACAACTTCTTTAGGTTTAGGCAAATAACATAAATAAAACAGTTAGTCGAGGCTTCAAAGCCGTGGTCCACAAACTAATGGGTGACGTTTTAGTGACTATGTCCACTTTTTCTGTGGTCCAGATATGAGACACTGCAAGAAAGCATATTTCCAAAAATATCACCCCTGTTACAGTCTTACAGTACTGTATACTAACTTGCTCTGCTCCGACATGTCTGACAATACTGTCATGCAGAACTATTCACTAGCAGTGAGTGTGAGTGTCATATAGTATTTTTCACCTATCAATATGCCTGTAGTGTCCTGTGAGTTCAGTCCCAGTCAGTTCAGTGCGGCTGAGCTGCTCTGTCCTCGTGAAGAGGAGCAGATGGTGTTCACGGCCTGCCAGCATCAGTCTCCCCCCTCTAACTGGATCTGTGGTGCTTCACAGGACAAAGACGGGCGAATGAGAGCCCGAGAGGGCAGGGGGATGCACAGGGGGGTTGTCAGCACGGTCCAGTGGCAGCACCAGCCAAAATCTGCAGATGTGCGCGTGTGGAAGAGGATTTAGGTCTCAGTAGAGAATCGGCTGTGTCTGACAGAGCGAGGTTTTGTTTATGTGCTTGTTTGTGTTGCTGATTATCTTTTCATACATTCAGCCTCATGGCTAAGATTGAAAAAAAGTGAGTTTTGGTATTCAGGTCATTGCTTTGAATTAGAAAACTTGCTTACTCATTAGCATTTTTCGATGAGTTTTCAACAGCAAACATTTTCTATGCCTCACTATTCCAGAAACAGCCTGACACAATGATTCATAGTCTAATTCAACGTGTTCTCATCCCACCTCGTCATATACAGACACTCTGTCAGACCACTCGGCAGGGCCAGCTCTAGCCCTTCTGGTGCCCCAGGCAAAATTCAGATTTGGAGCCCCCCCAAGATGAAAAACTGTGAGAAAGAGAGTTACAGGGGTGAAAAGTGTATTTCTCTTATTTTCGCAATATGTCATCCGGAGTAGGCTCTCATGACCACGCCCCTTTTTGGAGGAAAACAATCCAGTGTCCCATGTAGACGGTAACAGCGCTAAAAGAAGAAAGAAGAAGTTGAAACATGTCTCCAAACTTCTACTTCTACTTCTTTTTTTTTAACAAACCGGTAATAGTAATAACGCTATGCCGAAGAGTTGTTGTATAGTTGGTTGCACCAACAATAAAACAAAAAATTCTGATATCTGATTTCTTCCTCTGCCATGTCCTAAAAAGATATAATAGAGGGGCTTCATAGCTCCACGCCGGTTTTCTATCCCTCAAAAGGTGGCGCAGCCTTGACTTTTTGCGATGTATCTGTATGTGCCGGTCTGATGTATATGTTTAGAAGAACTTTAGTTTAAATGTATTCCTGCTGTCTTCTCAGAAATGACTCTCCTGCATTGTGAATGTGTTGGAACACATTTTCGTGCTGAAGACGGATGCTGTCCGACAAGACGGCGCGCAGGGTTAACCGCATGGTGATTTCAAAGCTTTGTGATAAAAGACAGGACAAGTGGTTGCATGATGGGAAACACGGGGGTTATTATTAATCTATGCATCTCCTACTGGGCTGCCACTGTGTCTCACACCATGGTTCACGCACATCGGCAGCTGATCCACGGGAAGCATTCCTCCCAAGACCGCAGAGGAGTGGGACTGTCCTTTCAGGAGCACTCAGCCATGCTGGTGTGTGCTGTGACTGGAGCTGGAAGTCTGACCCATTTTTAGTCCACATAAACACGGCTACCTCCCTCCCCCCTCCACCCCCACCGTCATCACAGGCAGTGGGATCCAATAGTGAGCAGATCAGGGAATGGGGGGCTGGGACTCCTCCATGTTATCAGTTTATGCTGTAATTGTCCACATAGGAAGCCTGGCAAGCGTATTGTTTCTCTCTGAGGCTGTTACATGTGCATGTAGCAGTAACACAGAAATTACACATTAAGTATTGGAAGCGTAGATGAAGAAAAACAGTGACATTTGCTGCTCATGATGAGCGATGATAAGGTACCGCTGAGAATTCAACAATCTGAGTAATCAAACGCTGATTCACAAGGAACACGAAAGCCCTTTTTGTAAATATTGCATGTAAGGCGATACAGTATGTCCCCCGTTACCATGACGCTAAATCTGTAATGCAGTCATGTTTAAGTGTGGTGATAACTTTTATGTAACTGTGGGTTACATAATCACTAACTCAGCTGCTCTCCTCTCTGGGAGGCTGCAGGCTGTCTAGAAGTGGTTTCAGCATCGCCACCCATGCATGACATGCAGTATGTACTGTAGAAATATGGCAATTGTGATCCTTGTGTAGACGTAGATAGCATTGAAAATATAATATTGGGCAACATTTGTGACCTGCCAAATAATATTAAACTATTGCTAATTCTTATTCTTGATTTTAATTTAATTCAATTTTTTTTTTTTTATATCAAAACAAGTATAAAAAGGTTATGTGATGAAATAAGAAACAAAAAAAACCCCATAGTGAACACAAAATAATGTGAGTGGGATGAGGCATACAGCAGGATTGTGGTCTTTCCTCCATACTGTTCCTAATAACCACCAATAACCATTGGTTAATAGGAACAGGAGCCGCACCCGATTCAACTGTTGTCAGCCCATTAAATAGGTGTTATCAGTCGCTACAAGCACCATAGATGTGGGTCATTAGAGGCCTACTATGCCTACTATGTTGTAAAAGTGATGAAAGCAGCACGTTCTAACATTCTAACACACAAACAAAAAGGTTCTTTAGGTTTAGGCAACAAAACTATAACTTCTTTGAGTTTAGGCAACAAAACTACAATTTCTTTAGGTTTAGACAATAAAACCACAACTTATTTAGGTTTAGGCAACAAAACTACAACTTCTTCAGGTTTAGGCAACAAAGCCCACTTATTTAAGTTAGGGGAAAACATCGTCTTTTGGGTTAAAACAACTACAAACACAAAGATAACTACACATTGTTGGTTTTACATGGGATGCAAACTCTGGTCTCCTGGGTGAAAACCCTGTTTTGTGTCTCATCCATCGTCCCAGTCCTCCACCCATTATGGAGTTTTGTGCTGTCTGTACCACAGCGTCTAACTTACACTTCTGCTCCTGCCATAATTACTACTGTCGCTAGAGGTTGCTGTCGTGTTCTTTTATACCATCTTTCGGCGATCTAACACGTGAATAGATTATAAAACACTACTAGTGAGTGTAGTAGGCCCCTATTGACCCACATCTATGGGGCTTATAGCAACTGATAACGCCTATTTAATGACAACAGTCTAATCCGCTGGTATATGAGATAAGACAGTATCTAGTCGATTTAGTTTTTTCAACTTTTCACTCTAATTGGCTGTTCAGCTTAAACAAATCAGTGCACAAGAAGAGAAACGGAAGTGAGGAAAGCAAGCCAACGCGTAAAGTCAAGAGGAAAAACACAGAAGGCTCTTCTCATTTGTCATCTTTATCTCATCTTAACCTTCTAATATACAGATATTTTTACAACGACACGGCCATCTGGAATGAAGCTAAGTGGTGAGAGAGAGAGGTGTGAAAATGGTCGGCAAACACTGCTTGGTTTCATCTACATATCATAACGACGGCTTGTATTCTGGTTTACCTTTTTGAATGACAACTTCAGACTACCGCCGCCTGCTGGTGTGGAGAGTTATTTCAACTCACGCAGGCGCAGAACGTACGTGCTAACTGGCCGTCGGCTGTAGTCTTTGCAGTGTGTTCAAGTGCAAGACAAGACAAAGGCTACGTGAGGTGACGCAACAGTCAGCCTTCATCGCCGCTAGTTCTTTGATGTCGGTTTGGTGTGTCTGGACCTTTAGTCTCTGCATTACCCCTCCAGCCCCACCCACCCCTCCACCTTGGTGTCCACCTCCCACAGTCCTGTCGCCTCAGTCTTGACACAATAGTCCTGTTTGGGGTTTTCTCCCTAATGATTCCCAACAGATGGGACTCACTGAAACAGCAGACAGGGACAGCATTGAGACTGATAAACCTTTTTGTTGCACTGACTCGCAGAAAGCAGCGGTGCAAGTCACTGTACAGTAGTTTGTACAGCTATCGTGAGGGAGAACATCAAGCAGGAACAAAACATCGAGCAGTGGTTGATATTAGCCTTAAATGACTGGATTAATAATGCATAGCGGCTGTGTTGGTTTTGCCTCATCAGCAATTGTTGACAGTAGACATTCAAGTCTATTTGGCCTTCAGATAGCAATCGATTGTAATCCCTTATGAGTCGTAGAATCTAATTTTTCCATTTTTTTATTCATGTGTGATTATGTTAGTCCTTATAGTAGCTATTTCACATAGTGAGACCATTTTTTTTTTTTACCTCACTGTATACAATGACCTGTGGTGACCTCTAGGATAATCACAGCCTCATGAATCTTTACAACAACAAACTAGAGATCTAGAGCATTCAGAGGATGGATGGCTTTCCTAGGTAGATTAACAATAAGGGGATTTCTGAGCAGTTTCCAGAACAGAAGTGCTCGCCATCCAATCGCCGAAAAATGCAATTCCTGCAGAAATCTCCAAATGTCAAAAGTTTTTGATACCAAATCACAGCATGGCTTTTTCTATGCTGTTCCTCAAGGTCTTGGTGTCTTAATGTGGTATTTTGGAGGGATTATTGATCATTTTGATCAATTCTCGAGTGTTAAAAAATGGTTACATTTAGAACCAAATCTGTGTAACAAATGGTATCAACCCGATTGCTACTAAAATAGTTTACACTTTTTTTTAATTCTTTTTAAATGTTATGAATATGTTTGCACCCCAGTGAAACCACCAGTGAATTAGCACATTACTACATTTTTATTTTCTTTCCACAATTTAAAATATGTTTAAAGGAACAGTGTGTAGGATCTAGCAGTATTTTGCGGTGAGGTTGCAGATTACAACTTCTCCCGTGTGCCAAACGTGTAGGATTGCTACGGTGGCAAAAACGCGAAAGTCCCTCTCTAGAGCCAATTGTTGTAAGAGTAGAGTGCTTAGAGTTTGTGTGTACATGGGAAGTGAGTGGTGAAGCAAGAGAGAGAGAGAGCGGCGTCGACGAGAGCGAGTAACGTTATCGACTCCGGCCCAAGCAGGAAACGTTAACAGTGTTTGGTTTGTCTGTTCTGGGCTACTGTAGAAACATGGCGGTGCAACATGGCGGACTCTGTGAAGAGGACCCGCTCCCTATGTATATATAAATGGCTCAGCTTAAGCCTTTGCCCTATCCCTCGGAAAAAAATCTAACCTAAATGAACTACCCAAAATTAGTCAGGACTTGCTCCTCAACCATAAAGCTTAGATGCATATATTTGGTCTCATTTGAAAGGTGAGAAGCTAAGGAATAAGAATAAATCAAAAGTAAACTAAACTATATTTCCATGGAGATCACAATGGAGAAGCAATTAAAGAAAATAAGATTTTTTATCCTTGCCTAGTATAAAATCTTAATTTCAAAGGCATTATCACCATTATAACAAAGATCCCATAGATAATGATGCCATAAACGGTAAGGAATGCATATGTTCCATAAATAGATTATCTTCCATCCTGACTTTTTTGTAACTACGCAACAGGGTACGACCCGTTTGAACCTGGTACCGGGTCTGTCGAGCTTAAGAGGCTAAAGATATGAAAACACAATTCTTATTTTCAGGTGATTATACACTAAAGAAAACATACTTATTAATATTATATTTAATTTCTGCGAGTAGATTCCTCTAAATGTTACACACTGTTCCTTTAAGAATGCATAATCAAGGCAGCATCAGATGATAATGGTCTACAGCTTGAGCTTAAATGTTGCTCAGACCTTCTTTGTCATCATTTGTTGTTTTTATTGTTTGCATCATGTCTCATTAAATTAATATGTTCACGTTTGTCAGGTCGAAGCCGTTTCTGGCCAGCGTGCAGGATTCTTTTATGCATCAAGCACTCAACTCTTTGGTTGACATTTCTTTGCTGCAAGTGAGACCCAAATGCTCTGACTTGAAAATGGGAAGCAATCTAGTCTGAAAAGAAGGTGAAATGTAGAAAGTAATACTTTGATGTCCTCCTTCATATTCATGCTTTAGATAAATATTTCATTTTAGTGTTGCCCTGATGTTTTCCAGCAAGCCGTCCCAGGCACAGCCTATGGTGAAATAAGAGCCCACTTGGGAGAGCTTGTTTTCAGCACGGTAAAAGCAGTCTGAGCCCCGGAGCCTGCTTAAGGCCAGAGAGGTGGGGTGATGGGAGGGGTGGGCATGTTGTAGGGAGGATAAAAAGAAAGATGAGGCGAGGGATGCAATATAGATAGGGAGCAACCACGGCCTGAGAAGTGATGCAGGGTGGGGGCATAGATGGGTGCTGAATCAGGGCTTGTTACCATCACAGGGCTCCTCTGAGACTATGATGTCAGCCCTGGGACGGGGAGAGGAGGGGAGGCAAACAAAGGGATGAGAGGGACGAGAGGGAGGCGGAGGTGGAGAGGGGAAACCACACGGGGACTGACAAAGAAGACCTGCAGACGATCCACAGATGGCTGCTGAAAGCTGCAGGCAAACACAATGGAGATGTATTAGAGAGCTGCAAATCACATTTTTGTCCCCCGTGATGAAATTAGTTTTATGATACTTGTTATTGATTTCTTCTCAATTACACTGATTGGCTTAATTTATTTCAGCCCAGTCGCACAGCAGTTCGAGAAATAGTCACAAAATGTAATGAATTGATTTGCGTACATAGACACGAATTTCACACAAAATCAAATTGCATGTAATCCACATAATTGTGAACCGGGAAGTATAGAGAGCGGCGAACACAATGTAAGGAGGAGGTTGGAGACCAGCGTTGGTGTCCAGTGTGAAACCAGAAGTTGATTTATTTGTCACGTAACTTCTGTACTTATAAGTTATGGCATCCAGAGTTATTTGAAACCAAACAACGATCTTTTCGTAAAGCTAAATTTTGTCAAGTAACTTCCGTACTTAAGTTATGCCACTTCTGGTTTTATTTTAACCCAAAACTCAATCTTTTCCTAAACCTAACTGAGTAGTTTTATTTTGAAAAGACTGGAGCGGAAATCGACACGTTTGTCATGTGTTGCTGGATATTCGTAGGAAAACGTGTTGCTGAAAGTCGTGCTGAGTGACACGACAAAAAAAAGTGAAATTTGTGTCTATATACGTGAATCAAATAGATTACATTTTGTGACTATTTCACTAACTGCTGTGAGACTGTGTTGTTTATTTACATATTACTTGATGGCCCAAACTTGGACTGCCTTAGCCATGGAAACTGACATGGGCAGTGGTGGAGGAAGTATTCAGATCCTTTACTTACGTAAAAGTACTAACAGCCCACTGTAAAAAATACTCTGTTACAAGTAAAAGTCATGCAGTAAAAAAGTTACTTATGTAAAAGTATGTAAGTATAATCAGGAAAATGTACTTAAAGTATTAAAAGTAAAAATACTCATTCAAAAAAAAAAAAATGAACCAAAGTCAAAATGATTTAAAATAGATTTAATTGATTTATTTTTAATTAAAATGAAGAGCAGCAAATCCTCACATTTGCAAAGCTGGAAACATACATTTAATTTATAATTTCTGCATGAAAAAAATACTTTACTACTATTAGCAAAATAGCCAATTCAATAAGTTAATCGACTAACTTATTTAGCGACTAATCTTTCCAACTGTACTTTTATATACTGTAGGGTAGTTTCATTTATAACAAAGCATCATATGTTAGAAGCTCTTTGTGTGTTTTGTATGCACAAATCTTACTTTCTAAAGTAACTAGAAGTAACTAGTAGCTGTCAAATAATTGGATTGAAGTAAAAAAAACAATATTTGCCTCTGAAATGTAGTGGAGTTGAAGTAGAAAGTGGCATGAAAACAAGATACTCAAGTGAGGTACAAGTACGTCAAAGTAGTAGTTGTAGTAGTTATATTCCCCCACTGGTCCTGAGGTATGGAGGGAACTCTGTTTGCGTCCTGGTGAGTGATAATCATAATCCCAATCTGGGCGATTAGTGTTATCCCGATATGATCATACCAACATCCACTCATACAAACCAGATGTCTGCGTGTGAGGCTCAGTATTATCCCAGACGGCCCGAGCATTTACGTTCTCAGACATGACACTGATCTCTTTAGCCATGTTGTGAGATCACATACAGCCGTCTGTAACCGTAAGAAATTAAATAAAGGTGTAGAAAGAGGAACCGATGTGGCCTTCGTTATCTCAGCTTTGACTGCTAACGTTGATACATACTCTTATGAGTGTCTAGCAGCGATTATAGCTTAGTATCGAGATTTTAAGTAAATGGAGACAAAACTTTCTTTTTCTACTCCTCGTAGATCAGAAATCCTTGAGTATAAAAACAACTCATTGAATTCTGTGATAGTGCTTTTTATCAAGAAAAACAACAGCTCCTCCGTTCACTTGTATGTCTTTACAGGCCAGTCATGACCTCCCCAATATGCAGACGACACTGACGTATGGCAGCAAAGGGCTGAAGCTGCCAATGCGCTATCTACATAAATACTGTACATAATACAGATTCCCAAATGTATGAGCACATGCACTGAGTTTTTCATGATATTCCCCCCCTTAAGTAGATGTAGGCATGGCAAGTCAAGAGAAAATTGAATTCCAACATCCCAAGAAAAGCTCCTGGAGTACGTTAGACATAACATATTTTTGATGCCCTGAACAGGGTATTCGTCGTTCCTTTGAGATGGCACTGCAGCCACATGCTTCTGACTGTTAGAAGACATAAAATTAGGGCTGTCAATCGATTAAACTATATAATTCTGATTAATCGCTTGATTATCGCAAATTAATCACACATTTTTAATCTGTTCAAAATGTACCTTAAAGGGAGATTTGTCAAGCATTACTCTTATCAACATGGGAGTGGGCAAATATCCTGGTTTTTGCAAATTAATGTATATATTTATTATTGGAAATCAATTAACAACACAAAATAATGACAAATATTGTCCAGAAACCCTCACAGGTACTGCATTCAGCATAAAAATATGCTCAAATCATAACATGGTAAACTGCAGCCCAACAGGCAACAACAGCTGTCAGTGTGTCAGTGTGCTGACTTGACTATGACTTGCCCCAAACTGCATGTGATTATCATAAAGTGGGCACGTCTGTAAAGGGAGACTTGTGGGTACCCAGAGAACACATTTACATTCACATATCTTGAGAAATGGCCATACCAGTTTTAAGTTTGGAGCGTTATTTAACCTCCTTCACATGACATGGTTGGTACCAATGGATTCCTTAGGATTTCTAGTTTCAAAGGATGCCAGTATCTTTACTCTAGCTTTAAAAGTCTGCTACAACCTAAAAATTGCAAGTTGCGTTAAGGCGTTAAAGAAATTAGTGGCATGAAATTTGCGTGAATGCGTTATTATCTCGTTAACTTTGACAGCGTATAGCTAACAGTGAATCCACTGACATATGACTGTGCACAGAGAATATTGATGAGATGGAACAGGGACAGTCAGAGGCTGCTGTTGAAGATAACCAATTAAGGGCAGACTCCAGCTGAAAGATAAGGAAGAGGTCAGGGTTTTGGGGGTGGGGACAGTCTGCCCCCTTTCATTAAGTAGTATCAAGAACATGCCGGAAAAGAGGAGGACGATATCAGAAAGGCCAGACTGCGCCACATAATGTTGGTACAAGGTCTCCGTGAGAACGGGGTCAGGCTAATGCTCGTTTCATCTCACTGGGAGAGAGTGATGCCAAGCTGAGCTGTCTGACAGAGAGCTTATGCAGGCAGAGGAGTTGTGCTATCCCACTGTGTGTGTGTGTGATGCCAGGCTTACGCTGCCAGTCTCCGCCCCGTCACAGCTTGGGTGATGTCATATGTGTGTGTGTGAGCAATGTGTGTGTGTTTACAGCCTTGTGATCCATTGCCGGACAAAGAATGAAGCCACTGCCAAGCTTGGATGCAGCAGAAGGAAGGAAGGAAGGAAGGAAGGAAGGAAGGAAGAGGAGGGAGGCACATTTAGAACAAAATGTGATAACAAATTGAACTGATTTTTAGGTTTGATCAGTTTCAACCTTACTCATTTGGTATCTTCGATACATTGAGGACAGAGGATTAGACTGTTACTTAACTTGATTGATGCTTGGCTTCTGCGCAGCAGCTGTTCAGGTCAAAAGGTCAAATCACAGGCATCAAATGCTTTGAGTTTACTGTTTTCCTCCTTTATGTTCATGTTCATTATCCTCTTAGAAATGGGTGCATATTTTTGTTTAAAACGCCTAAAATAACTACTCAAATTAAACGGGACTAGCTCTTCAACCATAAGGCTTATATGTATATATTTGGTCTCATTTGAAAGGTGAGAAGCTAAGGAATATGAATAGATTGTAACTAGGGCTGTCAAAGTTAACGTGATAATAAGGCATTAACGCAAATTTGTTTTAACGCCACTAATTTCTTTAATGTGTTAATACAACAAGGTTGTAGCGGGTTCAGTTTTAAAGCTAGAGTGAAGATATACAGTATATGCATACATATAAAACTACAAAAAACATATGAAACTACAAAACCTAAGGAATCCATTGGTACCAAACATGTCGTACTAGCTTGTCAGGAAGGAGGTAAATAACTCTCCAAACTTAGGCTAAATTTTGTCGAGGAAAAACTGGCATGGCCGTTTTCAAAAGGGTCCCTTGACCTCTGACCTCCAGATATGTGAATGAAAATGGGTTCTGTGGGTACCCACGAGCCTCCACTTTACAGACATGCCCACTTTATGATAATCACATGCAGTTTGGGGCAAGTCATAGTCAAGTCAGCACACTGACACACTGACAGCTGTTGTTGCCTGTTGGGCTGCAGTTTGCCATGTTATGATTTGAGCATATTTTTTATGCTAAATGCAGTACCTGTGAGGGTTTCTGGACAATATTTGTCATTGTTATGTGTTGTTAATTGATTTCCAATAATAGATTTATACCCACATTTGCATCAAACAAGCATATTTGTCCACTCCCATGTTGATAAGAGTATTAAATGCTTGACAAATCTCCCTTTAAGGTACATTTTAAACAAATAAAAAATGTGTGATTAAATATTTCAATGGATTGACAGCCCTGTTTGGTTTGTCCGTTCTTTGCTACTGTAGAAACGTGTAAAAGCTGACCCACAGGGAGAAGATTTTTCAAATCTTAACAGATGCTGAAAATATGAGAGACCCCACACATAATGACATCCATCCATCACAGAGCTACATAACGACATGTTATGTTAAATTTAACAGTTTTGTTCCTGTAGTGTGTGGAGAGCAACGATTTGGCGGAAAAAAATGGCGGACGTTGGGCAGGATGAATTAGCGATGTTAGTATAAAAATTATATAGATGAAGTCATTGAGACATGTTAAATAAATACTTGTGTTGTTGCCACATATTAACAAGTTGATCCTCAATTTCTGAGGTCCGTCTTACTACTACTTTATGCTTCGTGTTTGGCATTAGCTCATGATGGCGGTGGTTGTCCTTCAGTCAGCTTGGTTCTCAGTTGGCTATCGTTGTTTCCCACGTGTCATCGGCTATCCTCGGGGTTCCCCATACACAACAGAATATCGGATCGTAAATATTAAACATGTTCAATATTTGCAATTTGAAATCGGTGTGGCCAGGATGGACTTGTAAGAAACACTCTTAACATACGTCACACCACAGGAATATCTGGAAAAATAATCTTTAGCTGCTGACCATTAACGGGAACGGGGAATCGGGCCCAAAATCGTCCTTCTTGTGTAGTGTGTGCCAGGCATAAGCTAACGAAAACACGACACTTCTTAGTTTCAGGTGATTATACATTAATGAAAACATATTATGAATAATATATTACATTTCTGCCAAAAGATCCCCTGTAATGCTACACACTGGCCCTTTAAGAAACAGACTAACGCACTGTTGACATGAGCAGGTATTTTGGTGGTGAATGATAAGAAATGCAGCGTGGCTTATAGGAGTTTTGTTGAATTGATGTTGCAGCAGCTCTTGTACGTTGTGTTTCTATTCTCTCTTACATCTTTTCCTCTTCTCGCCATCTTTCCTCCCGAGGCTGCTGCTGTGTGTCGGAAATGGCACGTTGACTTCCACGTGAAGGCTTTTCTATTTGCTGGGCTGCCTGGCATCCTTTCTGTGACCCACGTCTGCGTCGCCTCAGTGGCGGTCTTATCATCCGCCCTCCCTCCCTTCCTCATGGCTCTCTATGTACGCCGCCTCTCCTCCACAACAGCTGGATCACACCCTCACTGGCCTAGTCATGGGGGGGTGAGAGAGGATAGAGATTGAAAAGGAGAGAGTGGTGGAGCAGCTAAATGCTGCTGCTGCTCATTCACTTTGCTTCGATTGGCTATATAACCTGTCTGCGAGAGGAACCACAGTGCATTTCTGTGAGGCAATTACACAACAATTTCCTTGAGGAAAGTCAGTAGCTAACCGCTTATACCATGCTATTCAATTATGTAAGAAGACAGAGAGCTTTCCTCTCCACTGCTTTTCTACTCTGTGGAATTAGAAACACGCTGTCTTGTTATATTAGATTTGTAAAAGTCCAGGATCCTTTACTAACTATCGTCCAATTTCAATCCAGATTTTGGAAAAACTAGTGCATAAAAGAATCCTGGAACACTGAAGTACGGGATAAGGTACAGCGAGCCAGTCATTGTTGTGAAAGAAACCCCGACAGGGCGATGCCGCAACCCAACGGAGGGGTCTCTCATCTCCCTGAAGGGGTTTCTTTCACAACAATGACCGGCTCGCTGTACATTATCCCGCTTATTACACGGCTACTTACTGAAGAAATCAATAATTTTACACAAAAACGGCCTGCTAGATTCCAACATCAGAACTGCGCCCATGGCAACGGTCTGTTATACATAGCAACGGTCTGCTATAAAGAAGTAACAGATCAATGATTGACCAAACAGAAACGAGTATTCATAAAACCATGTAATAAAAAATACAATATTCTCGATAATTATCAATATGGATTACGTAAAAATCATTCAACTTATATGGCACTTAGAATATATACAGCATTGAATAATAACAAATATGCAATAGGTATATTTTTAGACCTTTTGAAAGCTTTTGACACTGTTAACCATGGTACTTTGCTTTCAAAGATGTATGGATATGGCTTTCATGGTGTTTATAAGTGGCTCAGAAACTATGTTCTTAACATGAATCAATATGTTTTCATTAATGACCATGAGTCAAAAAGAAATATAATGAAATGTGGTATTCCTCAAGGATTCATATTAGGACCTTTACTATTTCTTATTTATCTAAAAGATCATCACATTCTCATTCCTCTTTGCAGATGACACCAACCTTTTTGCCTCAAATACAGATTTGACAACTCTTGTTAGCATACTTGCCAACCCTCCCGATTTTTCCGGGAGACTCCCGTTTTTCATTGCCCGCTCCCGATTTTCTCCCGGGGTCATAATTCTCCTGTTTTTCTCCTGCTTTTCACACTTTTTTTCCTTTTCGTTATTTCAACCTGTTTCTGGCATTGCACAGCGTGTATAAGCCCTGTTGTTTCCACAGGGAGGGTAATAGAGCTACACCAAGTGTTGTTTCCCAGCGGGAGAGAGCTGTCCACAAACATCGATATATGTATACGCTTGCGACACAACACGGTTTGAGCTGAGCTCGCCGCACATCACGGCGTGCAGCGCCCAAGTTGGGCTTTGCTGGATGCAGTCAATGGCACTGGACGCAGCGAAAAGCGGTCATGGCACAGCGCAAACCATTGGAAATAACGGGTTTCAGAGCGCAGTGGTCGCGTTGTGTCTGAAAGGACCTTCAGTTATTGAGAGAAGGAGAGAGAAATAGAGAGCTAAGAGAAAGAAATACTCAAGCAGGGCAAAAAAATGACTAAATTAATAAAAACTGATGAATATTAGCCTCGTTTATACCAGAAGTTCTTACCAGAAGATCGAATTATTCAGTTTTCTTTCCTGAGAATTAAAAGTAAAATTAAAAGAAGGCCTATTTAACATAAAAATGATGTTACAGTGCTTATTATTTTGATATTTTTATTCTTTAATAGTCACCAGAATGCAGGAAACAAAGTCTCTGAAACCACCAGACTCCCACTTTGGTTTTGAAACCTTTTTTGGAGGTCTCAAGGTCGGCAAGTATGCTCATTAGAGAACTAAATTGTGATCTTCACAACTACTCAATATGGTTTCAAACAAATAAGTTGTCATTAAATGTCCAAAAATCTCATTTCATATTATTTGCAGAAAATATAAAATATGATAGTGAGCAAATTAAACTCCATATTCATTATGAAGAAATAATTAAAGTTTCATCAACAGGTTTCTGAGGTGTTCTATTAGATGACAACCTCTCTTGGAGAAATCAGGTTGGTTTTGTCTGCAATAAGGTCACCACATCTCTGGGGATTCTGAGAAAAATAAGAGCTTTCGTACACAATACATGTCTGTTAACATTAAATTATAGTTATTTAATATTAATATTTAATATTAGGGTGATGTTGAAAAAAAATCTGAGATTTCGAGAATAAAGTTACAATATTACGAGAATAAAGTCCGTAATTTAATGAGAATAAAGTAATAACTGTACGAGAACAATCTTTTTTTTCAGAGAATACAGTAATAACTTTATAAGAAAAAAAGTCGTAATATAATGAGAATAAAGTCATAACTATAAGAGAAAAAAATATGTAATTTTACGAGAATAAAATAATTACTTTATGAGAAAAAAAGTAATTTCCTCCTCCACAAAAGAGGCAATTTCCCCAGGTCTGTGTGGTTCTTTCTTTGGAATAAACGCAGTTTCTTGCACAATCTTTTCAAGGTCCTGATACTTATGATAATGTGGTGCTGATGTGCCAAAAGATTAAGTATTGTGTTATTTGTGAAACCTAAACTAAAGTATAACTTCACAAGATGCTCCACGTTCCTCATTTTCACACAAGCGGCACGCTGCTCTATTTCCCCTCTAAAATAACACGTAAAATTACTTTATAATATTATGACTTTATTCTGATAATACTCCAACTTTTTTCTCGTAAACTTCTGACTTTATTCTTAATAATATTACGACTTTTTTTCCTGTAAACTTATGACTTTATTCTCATAATATTACGACTTTATTCTCGTAATATTGTGAATTTATTCTCGAAATCTCAGACTTTTTTTTCCCTCAATGTGGCCCTAATACTCCGTCGTCGGTTTCTACCTCACCCTCACACGTATTTTCCATTCCTTTCATGTGAATTGTATTTTTCTTTTTATATGTGTAAAACAAATAAACATAAACATAAAAGTGTGCACAGTCACAGTACAAGAGAGTCTATATTTGCACTCACTTGAAGCTAACATGGCCTCACACCTTGCCATACCCAGTTGACAGCATGCATACACCTCCTGTCCTCACTGCAGCCAAAGCCTTCAAATCAATTTCTCCCCATGCTCTTAAAAAGCATGACTGCATACAACCCAACGAGGCCCGAGCTTCTCTCAAGGCTATGTTACCCTAGCAACAAGTTACGTAGACGCAGTCTGGGCGAAGGAGCTACCTCAGAGCAGAGGAGGCTGCCTGAGAAGGGAGGTGGAGACTAACAGAGCTGTTTTAGCAAAAAACAATAAATCTCAAATGGATTACACATTTCTGTTTTGCTTGAATAAACGGCCAATATTAATACGTAAATGCACCACATGGCATGCAGTAGAGCCACTGCTATTCATTTAATAATTTCTACAGCTTTAGCTAACAAAGATAATGCCTCACACACAAGTGCTTTGCCGTGGTCTTGTCTGCAGAGAGACAAAGAGCCCTTGGGTGCATGCATGCATGTTCTCATCTCCTTGTCAGCAGGGATGCTGGGACGCAGCCAGACAACCAGTTTGCATGATCACAAGGGCTCACACATGGCTTCCAAACACATTCTGTACACGTTATCACCCTCCACCTCCACAGGTTAGGAGGCTTCAGAGGATTCAACCAATTCAAAAAGCGCCAAATCATTCCCCACTGCTGCATGAGCATCGAGACAACACTGGGTGTGTCCGAGACCAACTCCTCACTTGGTTTCTCAACTGAAAGATGTGTGCAGGAATGTGAAACCAGAACCTCCAAATCATGATTTTAGTCACCATATATATGTAATTTGAGGCTTGTCGTCGTAAAATAAATTGCATTTCAGCCGTTTTCTTTGTACCAGACATAACAAAGAAATTCCCCCGTCGGGTGTGGAAGCGTGATGTGGGGTGAATGATAATTTA
Source organism: Sebastiscus albofasciatus (assembly GCA_916701655.1). Classification (NCBI taxonomy): domain Eukaryota; kingdom Metazoa; phylum Chordata; class Actinopteri; order Perciformes; family Sebastidae; genus Sebastiscus; species Sebastiscus albofasciatus. The sequence continues at coordinate 36,568 of CAKAOI010049448.1, forward strand.
GTGAATGTCTCCATCTGCTGCACGCCCACAGCAACTGCTGCATTATGTAACAGGAGTGTGTTGTTAACATGGCTATTCTGGGGGGAAGAGGAAGAGCGCATGTCTTGCCTTGTGCTCCCCTTCAAGTGCTCCTTATACACGCTTTTACTTTACACTTCAGAAGATGTAAAAAATGATTGCCGCCATATCAAGTACCTCTCATCAGAGATGTTGACTGCAATCAAATGAAATGGAGCTGTGTAGTACTTAGCAGAGAAAGATAAGTAGAAAAGTGTATTGAATATTGTGTACTTTGTTTTGTTATTTAATTTGCTAAAAGCTTAACCCCCTGAGACCTGCGATCCCGGTCGACTACAGATATCAAATGGAACCTAAGGAATCCATTGGTACCAACCATGTCATGTTAGCTTGTCGGGAAGGAGTCCAAATAACGCTCCAAAGTTACGCTAACAATTTTCTGACCTCTGACCTCAAGATATGTCACTGAAAATGGGTTCTATAGGTACCCACGAGTCTCCCCTTTACAGACATGAACACTTTATGATAATCACATGCAGTTTGGGGTAAAAAAAATACTTTTTTGAATGCAGTATAAATGTGTAACTTTCGCCTATTTAAAAATGGTGTATTTGAATATTTCTACATACTGGGGTCCCTAAACAGTCTTAGAATGACATAAATTGGGTATCACTGGAAAGAGCCTCTTGTAGATCCAATGAGCCCATTTGTATTCATGTGTATTGATGTTAGTCCCCATAGTAGCCATTTCATATAATGAGACCATTTCTTGAAATTTACTGTATAACTGTATAAACTGTATAACTGTATAAAATCTCCTGCTGTGACCTCTAGGATAATGAAAGCCTGATGAAACTTTACAACCACAAACTAGAGACAAAGGCGAGATACAAATATGTTTTTCATCCCGTTTGAATTGCGCCATGAATCTCACACATATGATGTTTGTCGATTTTAAACAAACTTTTGCAAGTCAGGAAAGTCGCATTTTGTTGTAAAACTGTTGAAGTATAAGACCTAAAAGTCACATAAGTGACCTTACGTGAGTAAACTGCGACTTTACTTGCAAAATTGTGTTTTAAATTGACAGACCTCATCTGTGTGATTCAGGCGGGATCAAAAAAATATTTGTCTCTCGTCGTTGACTACCGTTCACAATTTTTCTGAAATAAGGTCCCGTGGGATCCACTGGAAGGGGCGGGACTTTACCTCTCTATGATGTTTACCATGGACATCTTAGTATAGTGTGTTAGCATGCTAATATTTGCTTCACAGCACTAAACACAAATTACAGCGGAAGATGATGTCAATGACAAAACTTTAAACTGCTAGTGGCCTGGATGAAAAGTCAGGGGATCAACAATATCAGTAGGTTTTATCCTCTGGGGAACATTTATATCTGTGCAAAGTTTCCATGGCAATCCATTCAGTAGCTGTTGAGCTATTTCAGTTTGGACCAAAGTGGTGGACTGACCTTGCCCTCCACAGAGCCCTGCCGCTAGTGTGGCTAAAATACTGAAATGATATCAAAAACATTTAAAGTCCCGGTGAAACAGAATATTTGAACGGTGAACGGTTACAAGAGGGATTTAAATCAAGTCCTTCATATTTGATTGGCCCGCTAAAGAGTGTAGAATTGTAGCATCATATGGAGCAACAGCACACACACACACCACACTTTTAGCTAAAAGTTGCAGATTAATGGATGGATGGATGCATGTCATGATATTATTGGTTGAAATTGGTTGGTTCTTGCTCACATAAGCGCACATCATATTCCGTTTTACAGGAAGAAAAGATGATTGGATTTTGATATAAAAATACGAAGATATTTTGTCAAACCTTTTTGCATATTGTTGAATATGTTCACAGTATGCCTGGGGATGTGATCTTAAAGGGTTAAAAAGGCATTTTTCTAGACTTCAAATATGATCCTTATTACATTATAATAGATAAAAGTAATAGACCTGTCTTTGTCTTTTTTAGTGGGGGTACAGGGGGTCTTTAGGAGGAGATAGCAGGTCAGCAGTAGTTGTCACATAGAAGTGGTGTACATCATCTGAAAGCAGGTAACCTGAAGATTAATTTGAGATGTATAGTGTATGGGGGTTGTAGTTGTGCGAGTCATAAATCAGAAATAAAAATGAATGAATGAATGAATTAAATCAATTGTGAAAGTGTATAAGAGCTTAGAACATTATAATAGTATATATAACATATCTAAAAGTATATGACGTTCCTTCCCATGCTCTATTATGTCTCATAAGTAGCTGCAGCAATTTTTTGGGTTGATACCATTTGTTGCACAGATTTGGTGCTAAATTGAATCATTTTTTACCACTCAAGAATTGATAAAAATGATCAATAATCCCTCCAAAATACCACGTAAAGACACAAAGACCTTGAGGAACACCATAGAAAAACCTTTTACATTTGGAGATTTCTGCAAGAATTGCATTTTTCGGCGATTGCATGGCGAACACTTCTGTTCTGGAAACTGTTCAGAAACCCCCTTATTGCCAAACTACCTAAGAAAGCCATCCATCCTCTGAATGCTCTAGGTCTCTAGTTTGTAGTTGTAAAGTTTCATGAGGCTGTGATTATCCTAGAGGTCACCACAGGTCATTTCATACAGTGGGGCCAAATTTCATTAAATGGTTTCACTGCAATGAAATGGCTACTATGGGGACTAACATCATCACACATGAATACAACAGGGCTCATTAGATCCACAAGAGTCTCAGCTTTATAGTGATACCCAATCTATGTAATTCCAAGACTGTTTAGGGACCCCAGTATGCAGAAATATTCAAATATATAATTTTTAGAATACGCAAAAATAACACATTTACTGCATGTTTTTTGCCTAAAACTGCATGTGATTATCATAAAGTGGGCATGTCTGTAAAGGGGAAACTCGTTGGTACCCATAGAACCCATTTTCATTCACATATCTTGACATCAGAGGTCAAGGGATCCATTTTGAAAATTGCCTTGCCAGTTTTAGACAAGCTAACATGACATAGTACCAATGGATTCCTTAGGTTTTATAGTTTTATATGCTATCAGTAACTTCACTCTGGCTTTAAAACTGAGCCTGCTACAGCGTCTGAAAGACAGTAAAAGTCAGTCTCAGGGGGTTCAAATGTAAAGATCAAGCCCTATAGGACTGAGGATCGCCTTGCATGGAAATGAAACTATTCAACACACAGTTGTATATGTAAAGCTTGTGGGTTTAATATGGCAATTTTCACCACCAGATAGAATCAACACATGGGATTCAATCCAGCTAAGTAAAATATATGCACCACTTAGAGATCAGGACACTACAAAATACACCTCTGATGCATCGACACGCCCCACCCCCCCCACCCAAAAAAAGGTGTTGATCATACAGCTTGTGTGGACCATGAACACTTTCTGATCAGTATTAGTAGAAGTACAGCATCAAAAACAGAGGCTGGGCAGCAGCACACCAGGCTTTCCTTGTTGCATTAGTGAAACACATCCACATAGAGACACAGTCACCGGCAAAACATCTTCAAATAGAGACAATTACAGAACATCATTTCTTTGTGGGTACAGTATGTGAATAAAGTCTGTATGTATGACACACACACACACACACACATACATGGATATTATACTACAATACAGTATATATATATACACAGTAGCAGTGAGTGGAGAGCTGAGAAATGTGGACTCTGTTTCTCCGTCGTGCATCCTATTCACAGCTCTGCTTATGTGTTGATGAGTGTGAACAGACTTTTCTCCGTGCGGAGAGGCAGAAGGCGAGTGTGCTGCCATTATCGGCACTCGAAAACACATTGTGGCGGTTGTGGTGTCGCTCGATGCTCGCTCCCGTGCCCAGTCGGAGGGCATATGCCGCCCGCGAGAAGCACGTTGCGAGGCGCCCCCCCGAGAAGCCCTGCAGAAGTTTTACGCAAAAAACTGAATGCTTTTCCTGACAAAAGTGTGTAGGATCTGCAGAAGTCTGCAGAATGTTACAAAAGTGTTTTTTTTTTTCTCAGTTCAAGCAGTAAAGATGTGTCACGATACCTCCTATTAAAGCTGAGGAAATATCAGTAGCCCAGAATAGTCGATAACAGTACTTCACGGAGAAAGAACACAACACACGTTTTGGGTTGTGAACTGCCACTAGGCACATTTTCAGAGGTTTGGAAAGTGAAGAGACTTTTCAAAAGCAGCCTTGAGCAACAACCAAAAGGACATTTTCTCAGTATTATAATGAAGCAGTGCGTACATTGCTGGCAGTGGGACACTATTCTCCAAAGGAATGTCTCAAGATATTCTTCCACGTTATCACCCTGAAAACAAAAAAATATGGATCAAATCCCTGGTCGTTGTCGCTAGGATCAAAACAGTCTGCGATGAGGGGTAAAAACTGTACATTTACAATGTGTACACACTGTACAACAGCCTCAGATTTGAAAACGTACAGCACATTTAGTGTAAAAGCAGAAGACAACACAAAGAGTTTTCTTAAATCTACTGTTTTCTTATGTCACACATGTGACATTTTGCATCCAGCTGAATTAAAACGCTTCGAGCCACTATACCCTTAAAGTCCCCCCCTACTGTTGTCAAAATAACATACGTCACTATAAAACATAAAAGGAAATGGTACATATTCCAGTTTGACTTATGAGTTTTTCTTTAGTTTTAAATAAGTCATATAAAAATAGTAGTATACAGTATACAATCTGTCATGGTCCCTTTGATTCTCAGTGTCCGCGGTGAGTGTATAACTCACTTACACACACACACACACACACACACACACACACACACACACAGACACACTCACTGGTTCATAACTAAGTGACGTCTCACTCTTTTCAGATAGTGCCGCTGAGTGCCCCGAGTCCAGTCCCTTGGGGAGTCGGTTCGTCACTCTCTCTCTCTCTCTCCGTGGCTCAGCTGCTTCACAAACAGACTGACTTTCCACAGATAATCACTCTTTCTCCCGCAGGTCGCCCTCTAACTCGTCCCGTCGCTCAGGTTATCTTTGCAGGTCTCCGGGGGGGGAGGTAAATAAACGAGTCCTTACGATCCCTCTTTCCCCTCCGAGCTCTCCGCCGCCGCCGGAGGCCCCTCCGCCGTGGGGGACTGGGCCCCTCCCGGACCATCTGCGCACAAAAAGAACACAATAAGAAACATGTTGCGGTCACTCACAAGGGCAAAAAAGAAAGACTGTTCAAAGCTAGTGTTGATCAGTACCAATGACTTTGTGATTATTACATCACCAAAAATTAGAATCCCAATTATTTTGATCAATATTGAGATCATCACGATTATTCATTGAGTTTAGCTACAACACATTTTTTATTGCATATTCACATTAAAATAAACAGAGCACGGGGTTGCACGATGTCGGAAAAAACTGACATTGCAATATTGTTTTTCTGCTATATATATATATATATATATATATATATATATATATACACACACACACTCACCAGCCACTTTATTAGGCACACCTGTTCAATTGCTTGTTAACACAAATAGCTAATCAGCCAATCACATGGCAGCAACTCAATGCATTACGTCATCTAGACGTGGTGAAGACGACTTGCTGAAGTTCAAACCGAGCATCAGAATGGGGAAGAAAGGGGATTTAAGTGACTTTGAACGTGGCATGGTTGTTGGTGCCAGACGGGCTGGTCTGAGTATTTCAAAAACTGCTGATCTACTGGGATTTTCACGCACAACCATCTCTAGGGTTTACAGAGAATGGTCCGAACAAGAGAAAAAATATCCAGTGAGCGGCAGTTGTGTGGACGAAAATGCCTTGTTGATGTCAGAGGTCAGAGGAGAATGGGCAGAGTGGTTGGAGATGATAGA
>CAKAOI010049449.1:0-25572 GCA_916701655.1 Sebastiscus albofasciatus
CAAAAAATCCATAATAACCTTTCAGCATATTGTAATTCAAGTGTTCTGAGAGAAAACTAGACTTCTGCACCTCCTCATGGCTCTGTTTTCAGGCTTTAGAAAATCTAGCCTGTGACGGGAGACTTTGACCAATCACAGGTCATTTCAGAGAGAGAGTGTTCCTATTGGCTGTGCTCCGGTCATGTGACCGGAACTTGGCGTTTCTTCAAGAGATCTCAACATGGCTGCCGGGTCACAAACTTCTCATTTTACAGCTAAACCGTGCACTACAAGATGATTCTGAAAACATTTGAGGCAAGAAATAGGCATTAACATAACATAATATTGATTCATATTTGATCAGCGCTGCCTAGTTTGACCGTTTGGTCGGAGTTTGCGACTGCTTGTTTTCCTCCGGTCTGTGAAATCTTGCAGATGCCGTTAAGAGCACCGGAGGACACAGAGGCACGTGATTTTTTCAGGTTACCTGTTTCATGTGCTACTGCCACGATATAGAGACCGTTTTATAAAAATAACTTTTTTTAATCATATTTGCTCCGATCTCACCTACTTCAGCTTTAAAGGAAACAAAAAGCCATTGAATTCACTTTTATGAATTTCTGTTTACAAGAGGGGGGTAAAAAATACCTGAGGAAGAAAAAATAAACGTGTTGAATTGTATATATTATGGTGGATTTATTTGATCATGTTCAAATAGTTATTTAAACACATTAGAACATTACATTGGTCTGGTGATTATTGTATTTTAGAATTGTTTTATAGTGTAAGAAAATACTGTATATTTACCAGAAAATGTAGGCTACTAGTGACTATAGAATTTTACATTTCAGCTTTGATGAAACTGTCCATAGAAATGTAGTGGAGATTTAATTATTAGAATTTTCTGTGGAAATGCTACTGAAGATATGCTGTAATTTTACAGAAATTTCTGATGTGGGATTGACGGAAGTGTCCGTGAAAGGTACAGAGGACATCCTGGAAATCAACAGAAATTTCCGTTTTAGGGTTTAAGGAAATGTACCAGTAATTTTCTGCCAGAACATTATCTGTTTTTCTACGGATCTTTTTCTTAAAGTGCATGATCTGACATTTCTCACAAACAGACCTCCTGTTTCTGGAAACCATTACAGTAAATCAATGGATTCAAGTTGCATCTAAATGTTTTTTGTCTATTATAAGATACACACAATATGCTTTTGGCTCTTATATTGCAATTAAAAGAAGCACACATAATTGTTTAATTATGGTAATTACCCCTCTGGAGGATATCACAATCACACCCCATTACCCCGATTATAGTCCTGTTACATCAACTAGCAGCTACACACAGTCACTGTGCTCTCACATAAAGGGTGGATGTGATGAAACATGGCTACAGTATGTGATAACTAACGCGGGGGGTATTCGTCGTCGCAGATTACACATTGTTGAATCACGATCGGTAGTTGATAGCAGTGTGTGCAAATGGGCTTTACATTGAAATATCTGCATTATAAAGGAGAGAGAGGAGGACTTTTCAGGACTGTTTTAACCAAGTACACAATTGGTGGTTAAATTAAATTGATTACATGGAGGTTTTTACAGTGCAATATGCCTTCTTCAAAAGGAGACCAACTTTCTTTTAAACACTTCCCTCCCTACTGTCAGATCTGAACAGGGACATGTGTAACAACAAAGGCGACATGACAAGAGCTGTGATGATATTCCTGGTTAGCCACAGAGCTCTGCGTGCCTTCTGGCTTGTCAGTTAATTAAAATAGCCTTTGGTATCATAGCTGTGTTCTGAATTATGTTCAGGGCAGTAATATCATTCACATATTCTGAAGGGAGTCAGCAGTTAGTGTGGTTTTTGGAGCCACGGGATCCCTGAGATGAAACAGAACTAAAATCTGAATGGGGATTTGGTCAAACTGGGGAAAAAGATATGAGGTTCAGAGATTAAATAATGAATCATTGGGCATCACATTTGTGAAATCTGGAGCTTTGCATTGTTTTTGAAATTAAACTAAAGTGGGTTTGTTGTCTCAAAGTCTTCATCTTAAGTATATCATCTTAAGACCCTAAGCCCGAGTACTCGCACTACTTTAAAAGGTACAGTGTGTGGGATTTGGCGCCATCTAGTGGTGTTCAACCAACTAAGTACCCATTTGCTCCCTCCTCCATTTCAAAGAATGCGGTAACATGAGCCACCGAGTACATCCTCACCATAATAACTCTACTTTAGGAGCAACGGAAGTCAGACGACGGCTGGCGGTACCAAGGCTTCGCACTCTGTGGCTCACGTTACCGCAGTTTCACAAGCATGTCGGAGAACTACAGTGACCTTCAGGTAACGTAAAAAAACACGAAGGGCTCTCTCTCTAGAGCCAGTGTTTGGTTTGTCCGTAGAAACATGGCGGACTCCATGAAGAGGACCCGCTCCTTATGTAATTTAGATATGAAGGGCTCATTCTAAGCTAACGAAAACACAACAATTCTTAGTTTCAGGTGATTATACGCTAATGAAAACATAGTTATGAATATTCTATTCCATTCCTGCTGATAAATCCCCCGAAATATTGCACACTGGCCCTTTAAATGCAACAATATTCCATTGTAAATTTTTAATTTTCATTTTACTAATCACAGTTTTAAATGTTTTTTTTCTAATCTAGAACAGCATTAGCAAACCAAGTGCCATGGTAGTACCTACACGACTGGATCGGCAAACAATAAAGTGAAACAGGAAAAAAAAAAATCAGAGACATAAATGCCAAAGTGACCGATCACTTGAGTATTTAGAGAAGCTAAATTATATATAATAAATATTATATATATATATAAAACACATATTATATAAAATAAATATGATATATATGTAGAGAGAGAGAGAGAGAGAGAGAGAGAGAGAGAGAGAGAGAGAGAGAGAGAGAGAGAGAGAGAGAGAGACACCATACTTTTATAAAACATTTACATTGTTTATTTTTTGAGTTTGAGAACATCCACAATGTTCTTGCACTGGCTGCCATCTGTGTTCCTGTTTGGAAAAAACATGTACATCTCTGTAAGGTGTACTAGCAAGCTCCATCCATCCTATTTTAGAAAAAAAAAAACACACCTGCATAGAGTTTCTCTGATGCTCACATTTCTGTTACTTTGGACCTGACGCATGATAAAAATGTGGGGCTGCTTTTATGTCTGTCGTCAAACCACCAAAGCGGTGTAAAACTGAATCAAACCAGACCGCGCTTGGCCAGCCGCTCGCCGCAGCAATTTAATGTTTTCCCTCTTTAGATGTCTTAAGATCACACATCACAAACTTTAATTTAGCTGTGATTGACATGCACCCAGTACACTCCCAGTATTGCTTACACCAAAAGAGGCCCAAAAACCAATTTGATTTCCAAATCTTCAGTTATGATGGCTGTCGAGGGGAGAAGTTCAGCCTCCCAAGGTTTACTCTCTATAATCACACAGATGGGGCCAGCCAGGGATTGTAAAGGTAAGCTAACCCGGTCCCTGCAATTTCCCACAGACTGCAGTCTGTTTGGTTTGTTTGCCGTCTCCTCAGGACTGTGGTTTTTCCACTGTGTTGACAGCCCACCATCTGCTGCAGAGCCAATCTAGATCTCATATACCTTCCCCAGTCTGTGTTTGCTCAGCGCTGTCAGGACTTTCAGTTCGGGACTAAAGATAAGCAGTTATGATAGTTTGACTGAAGTGTGCCCACAATTGGTGACATATGTTTGATGATTGGAAGAAAACACGACAAAGTTATCTTAATAAAAATAGTTTTTATTTAGTAATAAATGAAGAAGACGACATCTGACGATCCATCACCTGAAATTCAGTCAAACAAGGTAGAGAGAAGTGTAAAGAGGAGTTTGAGAGACTTTAAAATAGCACAGGTTTACAGAGTCTATACTAAAACACACATATTGTAAGAAACAATAAGCTACAGAAACAAAGCGTGTTGCGCAGTTCTTTTAAATTTAGACTACAATACATGTTGTTTCAAGTTCCAATTGTGCCACAACAACTACAAATAAACTGCCCCCGTTTTCTTTTTTTTCCAAAGGATATGCCAGAATAAGGATACAAATGGTTCTGCTGGGCCACAATATCAAGCCTTGGCATCTTGAGTAAATAAGGTGTAAACACAAATGTAAAAAGAAAACACCATTAATAATAATGAGAATAATAAGGCTTGCTCTATATATAAATACAGAACAGATGACATAAAGAGAAATCTGTTTTTATTTCAATATTTTCTCTTCTTTAGTGTCTCACTCACCTGCTGGGTTCATCGTTGTTTCGGTCCTCTCTTGGTAACCGTGTTGTCTTCTTTTGGTCTGGCAGATCTGGCAAATTGCTGTGAATGGATAGTTAAGGTCTGTAGGCGGCAAACGTTTTCATTAGATGGGAAAAAGGTTTACTCTCACTTGATTAAGCATCTTCTTCTTTTTTAGGCAAGGACTTTGAGCGTCTTTTAAAGCAGCAGTAGGTAGAATTGGAGCAAATATGATCCAAAAAAAATATTTTTATAAAACGGTCACTATATCCTGACAGTAGTGCAAATCATGTGCCTCTGTGTCCTCCGGTGCTCCTAATGGCATCTGTAAGATTTCGCAGACTGGAGGAAAACAACCAATGAGAGCCGAGCTGGAGCCTTGCCGTCTATTAGCAGCTGTCAATCACTTTTGAACTCCGATCAAACGGTCAAACTAGGCAGCGCTGATCAAATATGAATCAATATTCTGTTACTGTAATGCCTATGCGAGAAATAGGCATTACAGTAACAGAATATTGATTCATATTTGATGAGCGCTGCCTAGTTTGACCGTTTGATCGGAGTTCAAAAGTGATTTACAGCTGCCTCCGTTGAATGAACAGCCAATAGGAACGCTCTCTCTGAAATGACCTGTGATTGGTCAAAGTCTCCCGTCACGTGCTAGACTTTTTAAAGCCTGAAAACAGAGCTATGAGGAGGTGCAGACGTCTAGTTTTCTCTCAGAACACTTGAATTACAATATGCTGAAAGGTTATTATGGACTTTTTGATGCCAAATGATGCCAAAAACATTCGGCCTACTGAAGCTTTAAGTAGTACACAGGCAACAAATCTGCTCCTTCATGTGGTCCCATTAGTAATCTCTACTACTACTACAGATGTATACCGATCTTCCTACAAATTTAATACAGCGATAGCACCACAGAAAATATACACCAAAACTGCAACCTCACTGAAAAGCCAATTTCAGCTTAAGGCACAGGTTCACAGACAGACATTTGACGTCATACTAATATATGATCGTGTTTTACTCCCAGAGTTGTATGCAGCAGCTTTAAGCCACGGGGGCCATCTTCTTTGTGACACGTGCCAACTTATATGAATTTAATTTGAGAAAAGGTCGCAGCTGTTTGCTCATAAATGCCACAAGACCACTGGCTAAAAATTGACTTTTTAAGAGCTCAGGTCTGAGTTTGGCTCACTTATTGAGTGACGGCTACTGTCATTCACACGGATTGATCCGGTTCAACCATGTGACGGGTTGAGTAAAAGGGGGAGGAGCCAGATGTGTGAAAGGCTGCCGCCGTAGTGCAGTCTCTTAATAAAGCTTACATTCCGTGCAGGTTTTTTTTTTCCAGCTCACTAATTTTAGTAGCAGGCTGTTTGAGGATTCTCTGGCAAGTGTCATACTGCGGTCTCTAGCTAGCACTGAAAAAATCATTATAGGGACTCTAAACTGGGACCGGCTGTCCTCTGCCTATGACTGCTTAAAAAGACATCTGTACCAAAATGAACCTTACTCGACTTTTTGATGCTCCAAATAGAACTAACCCCTAGAAACAATCCGAGTCCACCGTATAACACATGTTGAGATCTGTTTGCTACCTTTTAAGCACACTTGCAGTAGTGTATTTTCAGACTTTTTTTTCTACTGTAACACCAGCAGAAACACATAAAATATATATAAATAAAATTCAAAAGGAAAAAAAGGAGCTCATCCTGGCTAGCTGCTGCATGTCACCATCCATTTCAAGTTATAATCCTTAAGATCTTCATGAAATGCAACAGACATTTAATGTATTTGCATTCAGTAATTACTTCTCTGGATAGTAGTTTTTTATTGGTAGTGGCAGAGTCTGCTAACCTGACCTGCGAAATGGTTCGTTACACAGAACCACCTGAGAAGCCATCATTGGAAACTGTTTGGAAAAGGACAGGCACTTTCAAAACAAACTTGGCAGGTGATTGGATGAGCCATCTGTCAATCAAACTCTTGCCGGAGCCAGTCGGGAGAAGAGCGAACACATCTTTTCCATCGAGAAAAGCCTTCAAGTGTTGTTTTTTGCTCTTCTTTCAATGAAGAAATACTACAGTTGCAATATAACTGATGCTATTGCAGCTACGCTAACCTCTTAGAACAGTCGCCTCTCCGTGTCGCCTAACACACACCTAAGCCACGCCCGTAGCCTCCAGTAGCTCCTCACAGGACACTGATTGGTCCGTGCTCTATCTTGCAGGCCGCAAACGCATTACTTGAAGCCTGACGAGATGAATTTTTGCGTGATATGTGACCCCGCAATGCTCGCGTGGTCTTGTGACATCGTAATAATCCAGCTGCCGTGCAAGGTAAGGAGTCCGCCGTTCCCACTCTGATTCCAACACGGATTCAGATAGCCTACCCAAACACGAGGGATTCGCACAAATTGATCTAAGTGATACACTATTTTATAGCCCCTATATGAAGCTAATATATTTGCTAGACAGAGAAAAACGTGCATCCAATGCACAATGCCTAAAAATCTATAAACCACCAAACTCCAGTTAGCAAAGCAAATCTGAAAGCTTCTAAACTAACTTGGCTGAACGGCGACTAAATGATAACGATGATGCCGTCACTTTCCTTGGAATACAGCTACATGACAGGACGACATCTTCAACTAAATGACATCACAGACTTTGCTGTTCATTCTCTGAACTCAAACACTACAGTAATACGCTGTCGCCGAGCTAGTCGGTTATGGGGATGCACATTAAAACACCATCAAAATCAATAGCCTTGTTCTATTAGACAAGTTCAAAGGTTGATGTGCAATTATTGGTGCTGAGCTGAGGAAGAGCAGGTGGGGGTTCAAGGCTGCCAGAAAATTAGTCCTCATCCTTCCTGAAGTCACAGAGGAACTAAGCCAACAACACATCTGTGATGGGAAGTGTCCCTTAACTCCTCTTAACTGCCCCTTTCTGTACAGTGTGTTCAGTGCATATCACTTGTGGGATACACTCTCCACATACTATAACATGTTGTGTTCATATCTCCTAAATTTAATATAAAATGGCCTGATATGGGAGAGGAGGTGGATAAAACACAACAAATGATGAAATGTGTCTCCACTAGCAGCTCAAGTTTGCAAATGAACATTCCTCTCATTTAAATAGATTTGTCTGAATAACTGATAATTAAAAAATATTATACCAATAAAAAGAACCACCTATGTGTTCCAACTCCTCCAAATAACCGAACCCTACCAACTAAGCCTGGATTTCCACTCCTTATAACATCTTGTCCTTGTTTCATCTTGTGAGAGAAGGAAAAAAAAGGATACAACGACGAGGGGTTTGTCATAGAGAACGTAGCCGTTGGTCTCCCGCAGGGCTTTCTCTGCACTCTGCTCAGCGGGGAGGCCCACGAAGGCCTGGCCTTTCATCCGCCCCTCCTTCATTAACACAATGTCAAACCTGAGGGGGGAAAAAAAAAACAAAGCACGGACACATCATTATCACTCCAGACTGGTGTTACAAGAGGTGATGTTATCTGCTTCTGTAACCGCATAAAAACAGTGGTTGTCAATCATGTGTCACATGAGACCTTGCAGGTTTTATATTCCAACCAATTGATTTTACTGATGTGCAACTTAAGTCAAAGAGAAGCACCACTGGTTCAGTGCAGAGCGTGCAGTCCGGTACAACCTCTGAACACTATATTAAAGCTAGGGTGGGTAATGTATTTTAGAAACATTCTGTTATATTTGTTGAAAGTTTCTTTACATCCTTACAACAGTTAAGAAATTAAATGCTCTGACAAAAAAAGAAGAAATCTGGTATCTGGTGGCTGTCGCAGGACTGTAATCAATTTGTGCAATTATTTAATTCTACCTGCCTGTGTGCACTCGGCCAATGCACTCATTGCACGACACTGGAGTCTTCTACAAGCTGCTAGTTTGGCAGCTGTGAGTGCTAACAATAGCTATGTTTGTTGTTTACGTTCATTACGATAATTTTGGGGGATTGGTTTTTGACGGAGGCCCGAAGGGACGGGCTGTCAGTGTATAGAGTTGTGCAGGGATGACGTATTATTGTAGGCCGACCTGAAAGTTAGAATTACACGGGTTCCCTCGACAAAAAGGGTTTTGGATTATTGCCGAAAATAAGCTCTGTGGCAAACAAACATTTGTGATACACCGCTTTTATGATTTTTGAAGCGTAAATGCAAATCGCCAGAAGTAAAAAGCTAACGTTAGACTATAAATGCCACGGTCGCATGACTTCACGTCACCACCACTAACCTAAAGACGCACTAGTGTTCAGCGTGATGACGCTTAGTAGTCTTATGTAGCCACTTGTTAGCAACCGCCTTTTTAAAGACACGTAAAAGCTTCAAAATTCCCGAGTGGGGTATTTATTGATGTATCTTATGTTGTAGAACAAAGCATTAAAATCTCTTAAGCTTGTGTTGACCACAGACCTTATTTCAGGCGTCTAACTAAAAATCCATTAAAAAAAACAAAACATTGACTTCCAGATGAGGGGAGGTGCTAAAATGTTAACTCATTTCTGGGTTTTGGACTCATTCCTGTAGCACTCTGTTGCCGAATTGGCGAATTTATACTACTTTCATTTGGAAATAGTTTGCAACACTGGGCTGGGTGTTTTAGTTGGATAATAATAATCTAAGACGCTGTTTTTGTGTGAAAACGATTTGCGTCCACATCTCTGCTCACAGTGAAACACCTGAACAATAGTACGTAGAGACGGGTTACCAGAGGACAAACCGACTGTCTGGCTGAGTTGCATCGTCCCGTTTATCACCTACATCTGTGTTCAGTCTGGCCCCTCTACTCAACATAAGCTCGGTCTGATGACTCAAGTGGAATATTCATTTGAAGTACTGCTGATGCGCAAACATAAAATGTCCCTCATGATCTCTATGTCAGGTTAGATACTTATTAATAACACACCACACCGTCAGCATGAATTACTAAAAACTCTCAAAGGAAAGTGACAAATTGCTGGAGTCAAAAATAGCTCATGAAGATGGGACGGGGGGTGAAGTGACACGCAATGCCATGTCGATAAGAAATAAAGAAAAGAAATGAAGTCAAGATCATCGGGATCGCTGGTTACATACATGTTTCTCTCGGCTTCTGACGAAGGGTTGACGTATCTCCCATAAATGTACTTGAGGTCCTGGGAGACAGATGATGAATATCAGGAAAAGTAGTCAATATATGAATTTATTATCTGTTAACACCTCACTGCAAAATGTAACTTTGACATTTAATAACACAGAACGACATATGACAGCATGTAATGGTCTTAAAGAATAAATGAAAACTCCAGAATAAGCATCATATCCAGTAAACCAAAGTGGGTCAAGTGCTATAAATGTACCTACTTTCTCTTCCACTTGCTTTGCAATATTCTTCACGTACAGTCTGCAGGTTGGCTCGCCTGGTTCATAGTTTTTAAACACAGACATCCTTTTTATCTCTGTTTTAAAAGAGAGAAGAAGAGAAAAAATATACATGATGCAAGGTGCATTTCAGAAACAGGTACAAAGAATTCATCACAGAGCTGCCCGTACATACATAAAGGTAAATTCAAAGTCATTGCAACTCAATACCATCCACTCAATGATTTATTTATGGCAGAGTGGACTGGAGAAGTAGGCTAAGAGACGCGCCGAGACATTAAAGCAATGATTACGCGTTTGATCCCAGCACCTAGCAGCCAGTCCATTTTAGATGGGACTTGGACGTATCTCTGTATTTGAATGGAAAACGTGTCTGATAGTGAGTCAGTGGAAGGAAGAACAAGGAATTACACTTAAAAGTACTCTGGCTCACCAAGTACACATAGTAAGAAGTAAAGATCAGGGATCCATATCATATTAATATTCAATCCCCCCCCATGAGCATTTTTACATTTTAATATCGCAGCCGATTTTATTCATTTAATTGTGGGAATCCAAAATCGTGATCACGATTAATATTCGATTAATTGTGCAGCCCTATGTTATTGTATCATATTATTTTGTTTTTAGATTTACATTACACAAAGAAGTTCAAAGAAAATACAACTATCTTCAAATTCAGATTTGTTTCCACAAAAATGGAGCTGCAAATGTCATTTTAGTTACCCATTAATACTTTTCTGTTGTTAATGGATGTATAAATATTGATATATCAATTGTGGATTTGCACCTAAGAAGTCTTTTCAATGTTTTCATTTAATGTAATATCTTCACTTTTCCATTGTCATCACACCAAAGTTGTACCAAGTTTCTTACATAATCACTTTAAAAAGCTACGACCTGCATTAACTGTTTTTTTTTGCCATCTCGGGGGCCACAGAAATGGGCTGTAAACACAGCACTGACATACTAACACCATTTAAAGAGGACCTATTATGCTTATTTTCAGGTGCAAACTTATATTTTGGGTTTCGCCTAGAACATGTTTACATGCTTGAATATTAAAAAAAATGCTTTATTTTTCTCATAGCGGCTGTGCTGCAGCACCTCTTTTCACCCTCTGTCTGAAACGCTCTGTTTGATTGGTCAGCTGGCCCACTCTGTTGTGATTGGTGAACCGAACCAAACTCTTCAGACTCTGCTACAGCTCCGCTCTAACTAGCTTTGTTTGAGGGCGTGCCAAACTAGCAGCTAGGCAGGTATAATGCAAATGTGTTACTTGGTGACATCACCACGTTACGGAAGAAAAGGCGGGACTTCTATCAAGGCGTTTCAGGCAGTTCAGGAGCAGTGTTTCTGTGTGAGAGAGTAACTCCTTTTGGAGTGGACTTTGTAACTTTGCAGACCTTTTACAGGCACAAAAAAAAAGGTTGGCCTATTTGGACATTCTGAAGATGTGAAACAACATTTACATTCGTGTTGAGCCGTGTTTCTGGTCACCTTACAAATGTCAGTCAGACCTTGTTTCGGTCTTCATTAACTGCTTAAGAATATATCTATTTATTTCTAACTATAGTTATTTAGCTGCTAAATGTTCCACTATGTTGACCAGTTAGTCGCCAACTTTGTAAGCAACCCATTCAGCGCCAAAACACATAAAGTTTATTCAAGCCTTTTTGCTAAAAACATCTGCTTGAGTCTGGAAATGGCACTGATAATAGTGGTGAGACTGATCCAAAACAGTAAAACCAAAACAATTAGCTAAAAGATGCTATAAAATGCTTTGTAAGGCTGAGGGGAACTGAAGAGTGGGGCGATATTTCTTTGTGGTTTGTCACTACGAGTGACCTCTTCCATATTACACAGTAATTTGATTCACTGTTAATATAAAAATATTGATTAGAGCAGCTTAAAGTCGTGAATTAAAGTGCAGCATGGTTTTATTCAGTTAAAGTGCCACTCTATTGACAATCCTTTACTTTAAGAACTGTAAGAAGAGAAAACTCTAAGGAACAAAATTGACTGACAATCTCAATTAAATATTGACCAACAATCTCAGTAATGTTGGTTGGAGGTTGACATTATTTGGCCTGGATATAAAGGTAACAGATTCAGATGACACTATATCAATAGAAATGATCAATGTTAGGATTACATTACGCCACTGGGCACGGTCCAAATATAACAAGACACTGAAGACAGGCAGCAGCTAATTACCTACAGCAGAATGTGCCATTCCAGAAAGCCAAACAGCTATTTTACATCTCTCCTCGGTCCTTATCATCCTGGGGTGATTTTAATCTTAGAAAGGTAATGCTGATGTTTAACTTTTTTTTAGCGCAAGCTCCTCTTCCTCTGAGGGATCTATCAGTTTCTTTTGTCAAGTTGGATTCTCTGCAGTTGGCGCTTTTTCTTTTTTGTTCAGCCACGATGGCTCTCACTGCTCACACTAACTGCCAAATTTCTCTAATATGCATTTCAAACAAACCGCTGTTGCTGCTTCTATTCTCCTTACATCGCGTCTACACAGGACAGGATGTGTGAGAAAGACGAAGAATGTCATTAATGAAAAATGTGAAAGCTTTTTTTTTTTTTTCTAGTTGGTATGGTCACCGTTGTACAGGATCAACCTGCAATACAAACATTATTATTAACACTTCTCTGACCTGAAACATTTATTCCTTCCTGCTGTTTAATGTTTTGTTCTCCGTTTTGAAAAACTAAAGTCTAAGGTCTGCTTTATTGATTTCACTGTCTGCATATTTGTAATCCGTATGTTATGCACAGACACCTTGCACATTGAGTCCAATGCGTTTTATCATTTTATTCATTACCTTAAATCCGCAATACAAGACAAAACTGAATGAATTACTTCAGTGCAATGGATAGCGCCAGTCCCAAACGGAGCTAATGAATGAACGACATTAGCAACAAGTTATTGTTTAGCTTTCAAGAGCTCAATCATTACTGTCTACTCTTTCCTACATCCTTTCTTTTGCCCCGATTTCCCTAGCTGTTCTGCAATCACCTGTCACAAACTATCTTTAAATCCCACATCTCTGTGTTCTTTTATTTCTTTATCGTAAGGTGCTTTGTGCTGGGAGATGAAGTGAATGTTTATCAGATGCCATTTTGGATGATGATGTTTGCACATATGATGTGTCTCTGAGTGGTCAAACAACCCTCTTTTGCCTTTTGACGGATAAGGAAAAACACAGAAAATCAAATCTGTTCGGAAAACTTGAATGACGAACGAAAGTTTCAGAGTGTTAACGTGACTGACGCAACATGAGGTTGTATTTATTTTCAAACATGCGGAATGTCGGATGAAAAATGAAGACCAGTTCTGTCTTAAGGCCGTTGTTTGGACCAAGAACCTTCGCTGCTGTAAGGGGACAGTGCCAACCCACTGAGGTCATGCTTACCATCTCTTGACAGCCGTCCTTTCTCCAGCTCCTTCCTGGAGATGACGTCTGAGGGGAGATCATCCTCGTCGTCGCTGTGCTCCTCTTGCGGTTGGGACGCCTGGGCGCTGGGGTAAAGCTTCCCAAAACCCTCAACGTCCGCCGCCTCCTGACCGCTTCTAGTGGTGAGCTCCCTTTCATCCACGTCTGAAGGGACACACAGGTAGCACATTAAAATAAACAACTTGTTCTCAAGTTGTTACTACATTCATTTGGGCAGCAACACATTTCATATTATGTGCCACCAAGTTGGACGCACATGCGTTGCTGGGTAACTTTATGATAGAAAACAGGAAGAGGACTCTCTCCCTCCAGCACAACTACAGATGGAAGTTTTTTCAAAGTGTCTAACAACAGCAGATGGTGAAGTAATCACTTCCACAATGTTTACCCTCTTCAGTAAAACCAAACAAGCTCAGGATGGGAGAGTGGAAGCAAATCCTCTTGGTCACAATTAGTTTAACTTATTGATTGTTTAAAATTTCTAACCGCGGCATCATTAGAAACTGATTGAGTGGAAAATATTGATTTCTTTGCCGAGGTTTGTTGCGATAAACGCCGTCTTTTACGGCAGAAATAATGTTTTAGTTACGTTGGTTGATGGAAGACGGTCTCGAGAGTGAGGCGTAAGCACATTCATGTCAAATAAAGAACTGTAATCAAATCTAAATCCATTCCTGTTTTGCAAACAAGAGTTTGAAAGGCAGTGGGAAGGAGAACTCTGGCAGACTTTTGAGGAGAGAATGTATGTGCGCACACACACACACACAAGCACACACACATTGTAGATGGAATTACTAAGAGCAGTGAGCCTGTACAAATCTGAGGAGAAGGGAAAAGGCTTGTCATCCACATAAGGTGTGTATGTGTGTGTGCGCACCGGAGCAAGAAGTGTTGGGGAGCTTTTCTGATACACTCTCGGCAGATCACTGCTTTCAAAATTATCCTCCTCCTTATCTGTCCCCCCCACCTCCCCTTTTCCATTTAAATAGCTTGTTTATCGGATCACACACCCCCTCCTTCCCCAAAACAAGACTAATCCAAAAAGCCACCTGTCATAGTTTATCTCTCCCCTGCCTTTAGGAAATCTTTTGTGTTTGACTTTGAGATCTATTTTACTTCTCAGGGGCTTGCCAGGGAGTGAAGTTGTAGCTAGAGAGAAGGGAGATAAGGCAAACAGGGAACTGCACAGCTGACAAGTAACACAGGCTGTGCCCCCAATGACATTTTCTCATACAGATAATGGGAAAACCTTTTTGGTGCCAGTTTCTGCTGTGATATACTGTTGTGCAACACTTGGCTCCGACTTCAGCCATGGTAAGGGCTTTAACTTATGTCAATAGGAGTATCAAACCACCCCCTGCTTCAATGTGATAATAAACATGATGTATAGTAATAATCAAATCCTTACGGTGCCTTTCTTGTTCAAAAGAGGGGAGGAAGTGCACTTTTTAATACAGAAAATATTCGTTATCGTCATCCCTAGGCGTGACAGTGACGTAGTTGGATGCAAGGAAGAACAACAGACTATTTAAGCTGGGATTTGTACAGTAGGCTTCCCATCACGGTAGCCAGGGGTTGTGCATGCTCTAGATGTAGCACTGTAGCAGTGGCACACACTGAGGAGTTTCAATTGACTACATTTACCATCAACACTGATTGGACATCCACATAAAAGGTGCCGAATACAATTTAGCCTAATTTGCCTTATGTGCATCATCAGCACAAAGTTCCTTCCCAAGATGAAAATAATCAATAACAGATTAGTGATGGGAAACAGTGGATATCAACTGAACGCAAAGCTGAACGATTAGTAGATTAATCCATTGGTCAGTCGACAAGAAAATAATTAAAACAATTAAATACTAAATATTTGCTGATTCCACACACTATTTTCTGACATTAAATAGAAAGCAATTAATGGGTTAACTGAGATAATAATCCCACAGTCAGGGGGATGAAAATAATTGTGAGTTTGGTACCTAGTTTCAATATATCTTATGAGTTCAACACAAATACTACAGAGATCCAAGATCTCATTGATGGGGCAAGAGCAGACCTGATTTGACTATGGTTTATGTCAAGCAAGGTGATATCATAAAACCCAGAGGAAAACTTTATTTTAGTCATGATTAGTGCTAAAATGATCAATAAATTGATTACTCAATAACTGGGGGATCGCTTTAATCGCTTTTCTAAGCACAAACACCAAATATTCACTAATTCTAGCTTCTTAAATGTGAGGAGTTGCTGCTTTTCTCTGTTTTATATCATTGTGAATTGTGTATTTTTGGGGTTTGGAACTGTTGTTCAGACAAAACAAGAACTTTAAAAGACATCACATTGGGCTCTGGGAAATAGTGAAGGACATTTTTCTCTTCACCAAATGATTAAAGAAAAAAAAAAAAGATCAACAGGCTATGTAGTTATGAAATAATCATAAGTTGCAGGAAGTGGACATCTAAGGTCAAAACAGGGAAGCAGAGCCCTTACCTCTGCCTTCATCACCGCTTCCTTCCACTATGGCCGCCACCTCTGGAACCGAAATGAGGAATTCAATTTTCCTGTGCCCGGCGGGGTGGGGCTGCTCGAACACATCGGAGGGCTGCAGCACTGGAGCGCTGAGGACAGCAGAGACAATCAGCACTCCCCCTCAACAGCAGCCTCTAAAAAGTCCCCACAATAAACCCGGCTCCTGAGCGGCTTAAGGGTTGGGATATTTTGTTCTGGTCAACCAGAGATATTTCCCAGTCCGCAAACGTGCAGCCTGGAGACACTGAGGTGTGTGTGTGTGTGTGTATTTATAGTATAGAAACAGAGTTTGTGGTCCGTCATTAAGGGAGCGTGTGCGTGTGTGGCGCTGAAACAATAAGTCTCGGAGCCACAAAAGGCTGTCTTTATGAGGAAGACATATTGTCTGGAGGTTTTTGTCCTCCTTTTTTCAGCTGCCTATGAATACTGTGTATGCTTGAGGACTGTGACATGCATGAGTGCCTTTGGTATACCTCTGAGAGTCTGGTTTGGGAGCATAGAGTAGATCCTTGATCTTGGGCTTCTTTCTCTTTGAAGCTGTTTTTGGTCTCAAGGGTCTCTTGCATGCTTGGTTGACCAGGCCCATCAGACGAACAATCCTGAAATAAAGCAAGCATAAGGAATAAGGGAAAAAATGTCTAACTTGGTAAAAAAAAAAAGAATAATAAAATCGCCCACCTATTGGAATTTAAAGATATTTCCCTTTAAGCCTCTTGTGTTTCTAGAAACATTATTACATCTGAATGATACATTAACACACTGGATCGACTGGCAGCGGCAATACGATGCGAAATAAAATGAAAGTCCTTTGCCTGGTGAAAATGTTTATACAGAGATGAGCCCTCTCTAACTACTCCTCCTCCTCACCTCTCCTTGTCTCCGTCGTCCCCACTCTCATACTCCGATTCTTCTCCACTGGACAGCTCCATCTCCTCCTCTGGTAGAGGAGGGTAGGCAGGAGGGAAGGGAGGAGGCATGGGGATGGGTGGAGCAGGAGGCAGGAGCTCAAACTGCAGGAAACAAAACAACATGGCTCAGCTAACGAATGCCTCTGGGCTCAACTGATGAAGTGTTCGTGAACGTAGTCTTTGCTAACGTACCTCATTTATAAAACAGTGCGTAGGATCCACACTAAATGTACGTACGCCAAAAAAAGATTCTGATTTATAAAACCGTGCGATCGCCTGCCAGTGCGCAATTTTCTTTTCTAAATCACAAATCAACTTTTAAATGTGCGCACATGGATCAGCCTCATATCCCGCCCTCTACACGCCCACATTTAACCATAAATGGTCAATGCAAAGCATCTCATGAATGCTCATGCAGGAAGACCAAGAGAACAATTTTTCTGACACGGTAATAGAGGTGCTTGTGGGTGAGGTGGTCCCTGAACACTCGTTCCCTCCTAATTCTTCCATTCACGTTGTCCTCTAGCGGAGCCAGTGCATCCTCATGCAGCATTAAGCATCACGAGTGTCATCCTAATATTGATATGTTCACAGCAATCAGACTGATCGCTTCACAACTTACCAAAATGATTGCGAAAATGGTGGTGCACTCGGCGTGCATTACGATTAGGACTGATAATGAGGATGTGGAGTGCAACTACTGTACGAGAGCTGTCACTGTCTAATTTACACAATCCCTATGTGCAGGTGGTGAAGATGTGACCGGAGGACACATAGTGTGTGTGGCGTACTTGGTGATACAGTATATGCACAGTATTAAAAGATATTATGAAAACTATTGACGCTCCTGTTGTGCAATTCTTTAATGCTATTTGATGTTATCTTGGATTTCTACAACCGATGATGGTGATTTCATCAGCTGCGGTGCGCTCCCCAGCTGACCACGATAAATAGAAGTAACATATCAATAAAAAATAAGTGGCATATCCAGCTACTATTGCACTTTGTAAAGATATTATTGCACATTTTCTTATTTAAAACTATTTCAGCTTTAGTCCTATGCAAGAATACAAGCTCGTCCACTGTCTGCCTTCACTACTCAGGGCTTTCCATGTACTTTCACGTAACCTAATGCTCATACATGTGCTTCTGCATACGCAGTGAGGACAATTTATATTTTTACATTTAATATTTAGCTAAATATCTGCACTGATTTCAGTAAAGGAAAAGATGGTTAGTGGCACAGAAGTGGTCTTTGAGGCAATGAATTGCCACAAGAGTGACCAAAACAACCCAGAGAGTTATTAAATCAATAAGGTACTGATGGTTGAGGGTCCTCTAAAGCTGGTTAACCTCAATAGTTTAGTTCCTTCCTTGGACACATCTTCTCTGACACATTTGAATAGTGGCCTCTTGTTTAACATCAATAAATCCATACCAAACCATCTACAGACTATTCAGCCATTAGCCTGTCCTCTGTTCTCAAACAATAATGTCTACAATCTTACCATGGGGGGTCTGGCAGTGATCGGGCCAAACGGACACGGTAGATTCATCTTGTTCATCAGATGTAGTACCTGTATAATTGGAGACATGACTATTAGAACAGTGATGGTTACATCTAAAGATTCATACCAAAAGCTGGGTGGGAGCTGGTAATATAAATATACTGCCGCTCTCAAACAGGCAGCCTGTAACTCGGGCTCCATATGTAAAACAGATGGCAAGGCTTTTGCATTTTCATTTAAAATACAAGGATCAAGGTGAGATTGAGGCTGAAGTGAGATACCAGCGGTGAGGCTGAGCATGAGGGCGGCTTCTGCGCAACCCACCAGCACCACCAAGACGCCAACGCTGGAAGTAGCAGCGATGGAAATCCAGGCGGCACGGCTCCCAGGGAAATGTTAAACCCATAACTCATGCCTCCCACTTATGGTTTATTATTAATACTTGCTCCCCAAATTGAAATTTAAAAGGCAAATGTTTGCTGTTTGATCTTTAAGAGGTTGGATGCAGTTCAGAAACCAGTGGGATATTCGGATTTCCATTCTACAATATGAATCTGACGGCTCCAAATGTTGTCATATTTGCATTTTTTTGTACAAATTCCCACTTTCCAAAAAAGGAAAAAGTACAAATACAAGGACAGAAATACAACACACAGATGACCAACATATGCATATCAAAGACGTGCAGGTATTGAAGAATCAGATGACATAAAAGAAGCGGTATTTACTCACTTGAACATAAAACTTTGGCACACTCATGAGGACATGTGTTATATTTGTCAGAATGCCATTAGAAGGTGGTGGGTATAAATATTTCAAAGTGGGATTCGATTGAAATTTCAACCTGTAGGAGAGGAGAGAGGAAAAAACAGCATTACTTAAAAGGAAACTCTGCAACTCGCTGCCTTAAATACAAGCTCCCCCTCACTTAACAGCTCACAGAATATGTCAAAATAATGGAGACACATGAATATGTGGTCCAGCCGGTGGGCTCTAGCTAGGTAGCTTATTCTTTAGATGACAAGCACTCAGCTAAACAAAATGTGAAACCGAGCCATTAAGGGACGCTGGGACCAGCATGCCATGTCAGCACCAAAGCTTGTCCTCGCGTAATAATAACTTTTATAAGCCAAGACTCTGAGGCCTAATAAACAAAGACTTAAAGTGGGGGTACACTCCGTGTTGTCTAATATGCCACTTGGCTAGATGACAAAGAAATCTGTTAGCAGTTCTGCGGGGACTGAGAAGAATAGTGAAAACTCAGTAGGTCAGATAGTTAAATAGAATACATTTAAAACAGTCTAAATTGTAGGGCTGCCACTAATGATTCATTGTCGATTAATCTGTTGATTATTTTCTCGATTAATCGATTAGTTGTTTGGTCTATAAAATATCAGAAAATAGTGACAAATGTTCATCCCAGTTTCTCAAAGTCCAAGGTGATGTTTTTAAAAGTCCTGTTTTGTCCAAAACCCCAAGATATTTAATTTAATATGATATACAACAGAGAAAAGCAGGAAATCTCCATATTTGAGAGCCTGTAAACGGCTTTTTCTGCCATTTATGCATGAAACATTACGTTAATTATCAAAATAGTTGCTTATTATTTTTTGTTGACTAAGTCAACCAACCATTGCAGCTCTAGATTAGGCTATTGTAAGCAATGTTACAAATCAATGAGCAGGACTTCTTTATACTATTGGATTTTCATATGATTTTTATATGAATTTGATGAGATACCTTGATTTCAGGGATTTGATTATTTTAAATCACTGGATTAACTACATTCCTGTCTGGTTATTGTATTCATTGACAAATCCAGAAACTTTACATATCATATATGAACTTTGTGATATACAATTACATAGCCAATGATAGAGGATTTTTTTTTTCATTCATTTATTCATTAATGCAATGAAGGAATCGCTGCACCATAAAAACATTCAAAAACATTTTAATTTTAGAAGTAATTCACGACAATGTTACTTTGCTTCTTTGTTTTATCTCAGAATATATTCTTGTCTGAATGAAAATGTCTCTTAGGAGCACTTCAACTGTAGGACACCAGAATTATCTGCTGCTGTACACAATATGAAGAGAAAAAAAATGTATTTGCGTAGACGTGTATGGAACCCAATCAAGATATCTCATTAGAATTCATTCGCATTATAAAGGCTTCTGAAGAACAATCAATGTAGTATTGATCTGTGCTACAAATACACACTCTGCATCATATCGAGAGGTGGTGAACACTACTGGCTGGTCCAAATTTTATTTTAGCACAAGGCGGGATAGACTGTCAGTATTGGAGCAAGCGCTATAAGACCACCTGGTCCCACCAACTGTTAGGAAAGACGGCCAGTCAGGCGGCCTGACCATCTAATTGGACACAAGACCGCTGACAGCTCTTGACTACTGCTCTCAGATTCTCATCCAGGTTTATTGTCAGCTGGCCTCCAGGCACATAAACCCGACAACACCAGGTTTGGACAGCATGTGTCATACATGCATATTTTAATTGTGTATAGTATCAATTGGGTGGCTAATGACTTTGTAATGGGAGAGGGGGCCTGTTACCAATTTGCAGAATGTAATATAATCATTTTTGTTTTAACCACACAAGACTGGGCGAGAGCAAACACTAGCCTGCTGTGTATAACTGAGGCAACTCTTTACCAGCCAAAAACAAATCATGAAAACAGAATGCCTCATCTCATTCAGTAATTCAGATATCATCACCGAGTACATAAAGACTAGCTCATATCAGCTTATGGACATGCATTCAACACTCACCCAAGGCTCGTTGCTATGCCCGTCTCTATGAGGGGAATGTTTGGTTGCTTGGTTTCCTGTTTCTTCTGCTCTTTCCCAATATGTTTACCACTGTAGAAAAAAAAGTAAACATGTTACAAATAGGATCCAACTGCAGCTTTCACCCTTGATTATGTATTGAATAATTGTTTTAATGCTAGTAATTCAATTCAGCTGGGTGTTGAGAACATGCTCACACTGAGACTGAATCTGTTTCACTCTAGTACTAGGTAGAGATTTCAGTTCACAGCATTTTTAAATTTCACTTTTTTTAATTGGGAGTCTTGTCAATCTGATTTGTGTTCATTTGCCAACTTATAAATAAAATCCATGTGTGGAAAATTATTTATTTTCTGTGGGGCTTTTAACAGGATCTTAAGACCACACAACAGATGCCAACGTCTGGCTCCGTCTCACAGGGGGGTTAACAGTCCATACATTTGCAAATTGCAAAAGTAACGTTTCTGATAACTACAGTTTGTGCAGGTCAACAGTGTTTCTTAACTCATATGATGAAAGCAACTCACCTGTCTGACACGGGTGGGTCCTTCAATACTGTCACGTGATCTTGGCCTTTTGCAAACTCCACAACCAGTGTTTGATCAAGAATCTCTAACTGATGGAGCCTGCTGAGAGCCTAAAATAGATGAAACGGGGATTGAACACCATACAGGACAGATTAAGATACAATTAGATTAAGTCTAAATTACTTTTAGCACCAGGTGTATGCACGCGAGTCTTTGTAAAATGTCATATAACTAGAAACACTACATAAAAAACTCACTTTTGCTGCTGACTTCTCACTTCTAAAGGTTGCAAAGGCTGCATGTTTCTGTGGAGAGGGAAAAGCTTGTTCAGAATGGACAGTAACTCAAATGAATTCTCAAAAGACGTAAAGGCTTCAGTGAGGCACAACCTACCAAACGACCTGTGTTGGAGAAGACCCTGACCGACTCAGCTCCAAAATACTTAAAGAGATCTTTTTTCTCATCCTGGCTGAGTTCGGCGGGTAAGTGGCGGATAAGCAGAGTTTTACTGCTGTTTGTTTGGACCGGGTCCTCATTCTTGTCCATTTCCCTGTAAGGACAGCAGGCAGAGACGTGCCACAGTTACACAACACAGAAACAGAACAGTCAGAAACATTCACGGAGTTGGATCGTCTTCATTGTTTCCAATTTTATCAGCGAGAGTGACCATAGCAATAGAAACATGAAGAACAAAATGGGAGTGCTGCAGTGGGTCAGGAACTCAGGGGTTCACTAATATATATGCTATCAAATACAGTATTTTGATATGTCTATTGTCATTTGCTCCACCAAATGAAAATCTGCTCAAAGATTGTAGGTCAACCCCCTGAGAAATTCTATGAATCAGCCTATCATAATAACATGTTAAGGCTGGCTAACATCATCATCTCTGACCCCAACCATGTTTTGTACAGTGAATATGAATTGTTACCATCAAATCGGAGATACAAGGTTCCACGATTTAATAAGGTTAGACTGAAGCACTCTTTTGTACACCAGTCAATCCTAAAACTAAATATGGAGCCTAATCCCAGATCAAATGTACGTTGAAGGGCCCTGAATAGGGTCTTCTGTGATTGTAATGTTTAAATGTATGTGTCCTTGTTTCTTGTCTTTGTCCTTTTTGTGATGTTGCAAATGGAGCTGCTGTGATGCAAAACAAATTTCAGACCTGTCTGACAATAAAGTATCATCGTATTGTATTTTATTATTTCAAGTGGGTAACATTCTCATGTCATGTGACTCAGGTCACATGACCCCCTGATGAGTTTTTAAATTTGAACTCCTGTTCATAGTGAACTACACACCCTGATGAAGGTTTGTGGGTGTTAGCCATGTCTGAAACTTTATTTATCATATATCAACTTTGTGATGTACAATTACATAGCCAATGATAGAATTAATTTGTTTTTCATTCATTCATTAATGCAATGAAGGACTCATTTTGGTGATAATGCGGTTTGGTTCCTCACATAATTGAGGTGGATAAATTATAAACATCTTTCAGTAGCTTCAAGTGTAATAAGTAGCATGTGCACAAACATTATTAGAGTTGATTAAGATAAGATAAGATATGCCTTTATTAGTCCCGCAGTGGGGAAATTTGCAGTGTACAGCAGCAAAGGTGATAGTGCAGAAAACAAGATGCATCAGCTAACACAGTAAAAAAAAAAGAGCTAAACAAAGTGTAACAAAATATGAACCACTTAAATAGAAGGAAGTATAAAAATAGGATATACAGTATTGACAATAAACAGACTATTAACAAAATTGCACACGTGGAAAATGATATTGCACAGTGAGAATGAATGAATGAATGAAATTCCACCTGAAAATATCAGGCTAGTGTCAGATTGTTTGTGTGTAATTGTATTAACGTTCATTTATAGTAAAACTTTAGCCATTTTAAAATGAATACAGCCGAATATAAGACTCAATCCTGAAGATGTTGTACATATCTATAGTCATGCTCTACCAGATGTGTACGTTTCTGTATCAACAAGACAAAGTTAAACTATCATTTCTGTGAATGAAGACCGTTACTATGACTACGCTGAGCTAGCTCCAGTTAGCTCAATGCTAACCTATATCTAAACGAAGCTAACGAGCAGCAAATCCCCGGGCTGACTTTATCTTTTCACTTTTCCGTTGTCAAAGTACATTACCTTATTAAATGCAGCCACTTTAGTATGAACAACTAAATGTTTAAGCGAATAATCAAGAGATATCTTTGATAACGTACCTGTCTGCTGCGGCTGCAGCTAGTAAACATGACCACTTCCGGGCAACTCTTCTTCTTCTTCGCTGGTTTCAGGCAAGTAGTACCGCCACCGCCACCTCCTGGACTGGAGTATGTCTCTGTCTCCAGTAACATTGGTTCACTCTACCACCAGTGATCGGTGAAACTACTGAAGCTTCCATATTAATACTACACACACAGAGCTGTGCACCTGTAGGCTGCTCCAATAAACAGCTCTACACATTACAAGTTGAGTTGTTGTCTTCCACCAGCAGGTGTCAGCCTCTCCATATGAAATAACAGCTGCTGCAGCAGTAATGGATGTCAAACTACTGTATGTAGGTTCAAATTAGTTGAATTTTTATATATTTATATATATATTTTTTATTTAAATAATTATTAATTAAAATATTGTATATGTACACTTATATATACAAAAGAAATAAATGGAAACACTCTTTTAAGTACATACTGCTCATAACATCATGCCACAAACATGTACATCCCTTGATCATGTAAAGTGTCAATGTAGCCAAATAAAAATGTATTTAAAAAAAATAATAAGAATTATTAATAATATAATTTGCCTTTCTCTAGTTCTACATGAAAATGGTTAGTTTATTAAACATATAGAGGTTTAAAGGGATCGCAAAGTGATAAATGTACCACTTCTAGCCCTGAGGTTTCTTTTGGGTCAATGCAAATCTATCAGTAGGCTATCACAAAGATTGGGCACCAGTTAGAGAAGGCCTGCCCTCCTGTCCAGGCTTATGAAGGCCTTCAGCTTCCCATCCCCACCCCCGAGAAAATCTCCCCTATACACTTCTCGAGATGCCTCCAAATTCCAGGCCAAATGAAGCCCTTTCTTTGAGGAGCGACGCAAGGGCATTCCTCATCAGGGGGACACAATACCCCCTTTCACCGTGGCCTGGCTCTGAAATTTCACAGGTGATGGGAGGAACGGTAGACACTCGATCCTCCTGCCTCCCTCCGACGTAACGCATTAGACTGAGGGAGAGGAAGAGAGAGATGGGGGAAATGAAAAACGAGTTGTCTGACTCAGTTTCTATTGACTGGGCTGACAGTAATATTTTGGAGGATAAAGCTGTAGAAAGCTGATATTTTGTACCAATAAAATCATCAAATTTGACAACACTCATGACAAACATGTCTGCCATACCAGAGGAAGTTGACAATGACAGCACTAGATCTTATTCTTAATAAAATGCCAGTTCCAGCCTAAATATCAGTCCAGTGAAAGAGTTGAAGGGAGAGTGGTTTCACTATGAAGTACAGGAGAAGTGTAGAAACTGAAAAAGTGCAGAGTTTCAGGTGGCAAAAAGACAGAGGAAGGGCTGTTACTGCCTCTGTAGGTGAGCCGAGGTAATGATTCTGTCAGCAAGACATTATAAGTGCAAAGCAGTCACCCGGATGCATACTGATGTTTGTATTTTTAGTCATTTAGCTGATGCTCTCATCTAGAGAGGTTTACCTCACATGTCAACAGAGTCAGTGTTCTTATTCTTATTCCAGTCAGTGGGCTTTTATTATAAAGATCAGGATGTTCTTGATATTTCATTAGAAACACAAACTGATTTATGTTTTTTGGAGAAAGGCAATAAGCACATAATATAAAACAACAAGCTTCCCTCAGGTGGCAATCGGTGAGAATATGAGATCTACACTATTTCTTTTGATTTTGTGCACATATAAACTGGGGAAAAAAAGTTCGGAAACTTGTGTTTGGTGGATTATTTCTCTGTTGTTACAATGCTATTTGCCATTGTATTGTACATGGTTGGAAAGCCTGTTTATTTACCTTCACAATGATGTTCAACTTGTAAGGATCATGCATTTGTTTGATGAGCAGCACAGCTGATTATGTGGATAGCGCCCAAGAAGAATTT